>JANQBM010000220.1:5992593-6005521 GCA_025594535.1 Erythroxylum domingense | reverse complement strand
TAAGTCCTAACCTCTTTAGTGAACTTCCAAAAATAACCCTACAAGAACATGTTCTTCCAATTTCAATTAACACCATATGCTTCCAAAATTAAACCCATCAATCTTAATTTCTCCATTTAATAACTCCAATCTTAAAAAAAAAATTCTATCCCCAAAAATATTATAATTTAAGCCTAATCACAACAGAATAATAAAATTATTCCCCAACATGTAGTAAGAAGAAATCGGGGTCCAACATATATTAGGTAAGTTATTATTTTAGTTAAGTAAAATTGCAGTACATATAATGAAATGAATTGAAATATTACCGAAACTTTATCCAAAATATTTTGTAGCAAGTTGTCTTCCTTCAACTGCCTAATATGCCGAAGGCAAGGCAACTCATTACTCATTACGATGCCTAACTCACTGGCCAAATTTGTAGCCTGGATCTCTTATCTATTGGGCGCCGTTGCGTAGGGTCAATCATTACTGACAATTTGGTATTTATTGCAACATTCATCCGTTGCAACTCAGCTCCTTTTGTCTTACCTCTATCTCGTTTTTTGAGGCCAGTATTAGAACCTGAACAAAAACATAATGATAAAAACACACTAAACATGTAATGAGAGCATAAATGTAAATACGTTTGGTTATCAATAATAGACCTGAAGATTCCTTATGACTACTAGATGATTTTGGTAAAGGTTATTGTTGCTGACTTTCCTCATTCGATGATACAATTGCTGGTTGTTCTGTGGGAGAAACTTCATCGCCCATAATCACCCTCTTTCCTTTGTTCGACCAGGTGCCATTATAATGAACTTGTGTAAAACATCAATGACATCAAACAATTATCTTCTTAACATTTCAAACAACAAAAATAATTTATTTACAGAAATCTTCATGATCAAGATTTTGAAAATCATCAACATCCGCAAAAACATAACTGAAACATTAGAAAATGCTTGTACTTATTGTAAATTAACATAACTACAACATCAACAAAATAAGACCTATAATTGTCTTATTAACATTTGAAACAATACAAACAATGAAACTTACATTCAATCATCATGATCAAGATGAAGCAAATCATCATCATGAACTACATTATCTTTTGATTCTTCATCACTAATATATTCTAGCAAAGTATCGTCATTGCCATTGAAGTCATCCTGAGTATAGTCTTCATCTATTTGTAAGATAAGATGGAGTTGGACTTCATCTAGTTAAACTATGTTGGGCTTGACATTTCTCCTAAGAAATGATGATATATCTGCATCTTTTACTAGAATGCCTTTGTTATTGATTTCCAATTCATTATCTTGATAGACTTCATCAGCATCTTCATCCAATTCACAAATATTCCTTTCACAAAAATCAAAGACATTCCTTTTGTTGAAACTTTTGAACAACCTTCCAATTGCTACCTAACACAGTATCGTTGACGTAGAAAACTTGTTTGGCTTGAGTTGCAAGGACAAAAGGATCATTATTATACTATGTCTTACTAACATTTATGCTAGTAATATGCCCGTTCACTCTCATGTCAGTTAGATCAAACCATTTGCATTTGAGTAAAACAACCTTCTTATCCTTGATGTAGTGCAACTCTATAATTTCAGATATGACACTGTAGAAGTCAATGATTTCATCATCAAGACATCGTTCAACGACAACCCCAATATTTTGACTTCTAACTCGACTATCTCGATCTTGTATGTAATAGCGCATCCTATTAACAATGCAACCTGTGTATTTCTTCCCACAAATATGAGGCCCACATGCTAAATTATATAATGTTGTTATCGCTTCTTACACATTACAGTTATGTAACCGTAGAATCTGTATGACAAATTGAAAATAAATATGAGGATGAGACATATTCTCATATTTTCATAATATGTAATTAATATGAAACTTACTCGATTTCTAAACCATGGTACAAACTTCTGCCTATGTCTTTCTTCATTATTAACAATCCCTTTGCTGTGAATTGTATCTATTGGAAAAAAAACACAGTAAGATTTAGAGTTAATGAAGGAAATTGTAATATCATTGTTTGAATGAAAAGGAATATACGTACTTCATATATATATAGACATTCTCGCAATTGTTCAAAATATACTAATGGGTAATTTCGAATTCGTCCTTACTTAACTCGATATATTTACCTGCACCAAGTGGCCTAACTTTTTGGGACAAAATAGACAACCCACTATCGTCATCAAAATCAAAGTTACGTTCTGGTCTATTAAACCTTGTCTCCATATCAGTAGTCATATGTAACTTTTGTACTAACATTCTGACTTATTAATAATATATTATGAGGTAATCTTTTAAATATGCATGTATATTGTTTATGTAATGTGATTTACATTCTATGAATAGTATTAGGCTTATGTCATCAAGTATGTGACTTGATAGTAAAACCATAAACATTATAATACTATTCTAAATTGTCTCTGGTCAATCGTTATTGGTGGAACGATAATGAATTAAGGCTAGTATGTGTTCTGATTGATGATCACGTTTTACTGATCATAGATATGAGTTATCAAATCAGAAACATAGATATATGTTAGAGAATATATATAAGACCGACCTACAGAGAGAACACTACATGATTTCATGTCATCAGTGATTCTCAATATGGTTTGACTTTAGTCCTCTAACCTAAAGTCATCATAGTTCCCTACATGAGAAATTCAGTGTTTTGACATTAAACTAAGTTATCTTTAACAGGATAATAAGTAGTCTTATGTTGGACATTAAATGAATCATGCTGAACGTAGATGAGATTTGTTCCTCTCTTAAATGAGAAAGATATCATTTGGGCCTCTTGACAAGTATGACTGAAGAAATGCATGTCCGTGCTCAAATGAATTGATGAGGAGTCATCAATGTCATTTGTTATAGTCAGTCAACTTCGGAATCAAGAAACTATGATTAATCAACGGTTGACATGTACCATGCTTTGCGATACAGGTTAAATCGGATTACTGATCCTCATTTGATTTGGGTAGTCATAATGTCGTGCTAGAAGCCGCTTATGACTTATGGGCCTTAAAGTGTGATCAAGCCCATTGCCAACATCAAATGAGCCTACACGGTCACACACAGAGAGTGATGTGATTTGGACTTATTCTCTTGGGCCTAATTTATTAGGCATTGAATAAATATATGTGGATATATTTATTGGGCTAGATTGAATTAAGTTGTCGGGCTTTTATTATATAAGATATAATATGGGCCGAAAATTATTGGGCTTCCATAATCCTAATGGGTTTAGGATTATGATATTCTTATTCCTTATAGGAATAGGGATTAGGGTTTCCCTATAAATATAGAACTTATGTCTCATTAGAGATGATACGAAAACCCTAGCCACCTAGACCTAGCCATTCATTCTTATTCCGAGAGAAAAATTGTGTGGCGTTTTAAAGTGTTTTCGAACGTGTTAGCATACATTAGCCGCTATCCGGATCGTTCATCCTCGTGTGGATACCGGTAGAGGATGTTTGCACACTGCAGCATCTACAAATTAGAAAAACAAATAGCAATCTGCGTCAAGAGATAATTTTGTACGTGTTGTGATTTTCGGTTATACTTCTTATTGTGTAGTATGGTCCATTCCGCTGCGTATTGTGAATACTTAGGTCATAGGCGATCCAACATTAGATATATAGAGATAGATATGGAAGTTGTTTACTTATTCTAGTTTAAATACCTAGATAACATACTAAAGGTGTTTAGTATTTGAGATATCTCATACTTGTGAAGTATTAAAGATATCCATCATTCTATCCATGAGTTATTATTTAAGTTCAAAGTTATATGAATATTAAATTTATAAGTAAATCATTTTTAAAGTATATTTTACTTATAACAATATTATTTTGTTCCAATGTAGCATTAAGTGCTAATTAAGCTATAATACATTCTTCATTTAGTGGAAATAATTACTTGGATTAAAAGTTCTTTAGTAAACTTGGTGTAGTTCCTTGCATTGTTCAAGCGATGTAATATAGAACATTAGAGTCATTGTGCTCACTACAGAGATTATTGTAGAATTCTCTAACTAAACCATTGTTCCAAGAGTAGCATGATTGTCATATAGTAATATGGTATAAGACATATAGATGATTGGTTTAATGCAAGTGGAAGATTGTTAGTTTATGCCCTACAATCAATTAGTTGGTTGTAGTTTAATGACCTAATTAATTATAGGCATTCTTTATTTTATAGATATTTAGATATATATGATAAAGTCCATGAGATAAATGTACGTTGTAAATTAAATTATGATGAGATTATAATATGAGATTCATATTGTATTTATGTAATATCCCTAAATTGTTTATAGTTATTGTTCTATTAAGATTAAATATTAATAAAACATGAAATGACTAACACACCTTACGCTTTTCTTATGAAGGAAGTAATCGATTATATAAATTAAAATGTGGAGACACTTAGCAAACATATGGGTGCTTGTTGTAGAATAAGTTCACTAGATTGACCTCATATGAGAATTTAATTTGAAACATTACTTGTATTTCTACAAAATTCTCATTGTAGTGATTATATAAGTGATCACATGACTTAAGATCAGTAAAGTATCTCATATATGGACTGTTATATTTTGATACTACTTATGACCTATTTTGTTCAAAGGTATCTTAGTAGTCACTAGATATAATATGAACTATATGGAAGAACTTGAGTGATTAATATAAGATTTATCACTCTAAAGTGATAGAGAATGTTCTATTATTCTCAATTAGTATTAATTCAAAAAATCTTTGGCCAAGTTGGGACGATACTTTGTAAAATAATTTACAAATGTGAATAATTGAATCAACTGCTAATGATAGAGAATTAATATGATTGGACTCAAATAGAATAGACGTTGTTTTCATGCTTTATATTTAATCAAAACATTATACATATAAAGATTAAATTATATAGAAAAATCATACATGGAAAGATTAGTCAAAACTACTTTGAAATTTCTAAATATTTAGGTAATTATGATGTGTTGCTAGATACCAATTTTGATCTATGACTATAAAATATTTAATAAGAGAACTAAATCAAAATTAAAGGATTTTAATTTATTTAATTTTAAATATAATTTAGGGTTATAATTTAGATCTATTGCCATCATATTTGACACATAATAGGTCACACAGAAAGAATGAGTTGAAGAGAGAAAATGTATTAATCAAGTTAAACTTGATTCTAAAGTTTGAGAAACTTTATGATTAAATATATGATAATTAATAAATAAGGCCCAATATAAGATAGTGGGTCTTATTTAGATTTGATTAATTGAAATTAAAATTTAATTTCAATTAAATTAATAAAATGTCAAAATTTTATTATAAATAGTCTTAGGCTTCAAGGGAGCTAGTACTCCTCACCTAACACTCTCTACTATAATTATAGAGTTCTTTCAATATGTTTTGTAGATATCATTAGAGATCAAACACTTGTGTAGCTACGATAGTGAGATCAACTGATTTTATAAATAATTTGAGAAAAATGACAAGAAAAATATCAAGCTTTACAATGAAATACAAATTATGATTCATTATTATGATTTGTGTGTTAATCATTTTATATAATTGAAGTGATCTTGACTTTCTAAAACTCAAAATAAAAGGTTTTGTATTTATTCGATTGCACACAAGATTGGACCTACTCGTGATTTTTGAACAACTTAAACTGCGATGTTTCTCCTTCAACATTATTTTTTCAAAATAATGTATAATCTCTACTAACTTGTGTCCTTATATAAACCAATTAGGAATAGACATGCATAAGAAAGACACGTTCCATCGGCTAATTAAGAACAGAAACTTAGAGTCGCTATTGATATAGACGCATCGCTTGGAGTCCTCTACCCTTATGATAATAACAATACAAACTTTTTCTAACAAAATGGGATGGTTATCTACAGCTAGGGATGTTAATGGACCGGGTCAAGCTTGGGCTGACCTTAGTCATGATGGGCCATCTCGACCCGTGGCCCCCATTTGGCTCATGGTTGGCCCGTGGCCTGCGCAGGCCTACCATGGTTGTCCCGTGGCCCGACCCGAGCAGATCATAGTCGGCCCGTGACCTGGCCAACCCGGGCAAAAAACAGGTCGGGCTGGGCCGAAATTGTTATCCCTATCTACAACTAAAATTTGACTTTGTTAGTAAACTCTTAAAACCTTACTTCTGACCATAAATTATATGCCAAGCTAAGTTGTATCGCATTAACAACATCAATTAGCAACAATAACAATAATCAGTAAAAATTTCGTTGATATGTGAGATTTGAGAGGTTTAATAGTACATACTTTACTTTTAGCTAATAAAAAGATTGTTTTTAAATGACCCATGCGAAGAGGAAGAAGAAAGAAAAAAAAGAAGAAATAATAATAATAATAATTAATTAAAAATAATAAAAAATAAATCAAAAGAGTTAAACAAAAACTCAAAACCAGGCACACGGCTACTTCTGAGAATAGGGAGGGCTTCATAATTCATTCCAAGCAGGAAGTTCTGAGTAATAAGCAGGTCCGGTCTATTGACATCCCTAGTAGTAAGAGCACGGCAGGTTTAGGTTGAAGGTAAGTCTTATTTTAGGGTATTGTAGCGTGTTTAGTATTGTTACATTCTCTTTTTCTTAATTATTTTTGTTTAATAAAATTTTACATCTCCAAATTTTAAATAAAAGTAGAAACATATAATATGTCCTAAATTGAAAAAAAAAGTATCTAACAAATTTAATATAAAATAAAAAATATAAAAAATATAAAAAATAGTCTAAATTAATTTATTAAAATTTTAATTTAAAATATACATAATACTTTGTCTTTTTTAAGAAATCAAATTCTATAATTATTTCTCTTTCTAATAACATCAAATTTTGTATTTAAGTTGATGATGTAATTAATATAGAAAGTGGTTTATTAGAATTGGGTCACTTTTCAGTTCCAAGTACTTGGACTACACATAGGATATCAAGGATCAATCCAGAAATTTAAATCAAATCATCAGAATGGGAAAACTTCTGGAATTACAAACCATTACTTGTTCTGTCTTGCGTACGCATTATTCATTCTTGCAATGGCATTTGTGATTCATTCAACCATTAGGCCTAGCATTGAACTGAAGTGCATCGATGAATTGCGTACTTTGGTTTAGACGCAAAGCTAGTATGTTATTTTGGTGTCGCTAAATCGGACCTAGAATGGGCAAGTAGGCACTGTAATTTCCATGCTTGTATCAATATAAGTACGTATATACGCATACCACAACATGTAAGAACTCAAGACGTCGATCATTACATGATTTACTACAGGACAAACAATCGGTATGTGGTTTATTATCTAAGTTCTCATCAGATCCTCAGAAATTCGGAAACAATGGAATTCCCTAAAAGGAAGAGGAGTGAAAATATAGTTTTTTTTCTTGTAATTTTGTTTAAAGGATCTTCGACATATATACGTTGTACATGCTCACCTATATTACCAAAACTAGGCCAACATCATTCGATGAAACTCTGTGGAAACCGTCCCCGTCAATATCTAAAAACTCAATCTTCATGTCCATGTCCATGGTCATGAGCTTCATTTGTCAAATTGTTTTTAGGCATTATTCTATTAAAACCAGACATTAATAAAACATAAAAAGATTAGTACACGTTTTTTTTTTGTCTTATGAAAAAAGTAGTTAATCACATAGGCTAAAGCATATATGTAGACAAACAAAAGTGTAGTTGTTTGTTATAAAACAAGTTCACTAAACTAACCTCATATGAAAATTTTATTTAGAATATTACTTGTATGTCTGTGAAAATTTTAATTGTAATGATTGTATAAGTGATCCTTTAACTTAATATCACCAAAGTATCTCATATAGGAATTACTATATTTTACTACTATTTACAACCTATGCTAGTCAAAGGAAACTTAATCGATAGTCATTAGATATAACATGAATTATGTGGAGGTAGTTGAGTGATCAATATAGAATTTATAACCCTAAAGTAATAGGAAGAATGTTTTATTATTCTCGATTAGTATTTATTTGAAAAATCCTTGACCAAGGTATAATGACACTTTGTAAAATATATAAATATCATTAATTGAATCAATTGCTAATGGTAGAGACCTAATATGATTGTACTCAAATAGAGTGGACATTATTTATATGCTTTATGTCTAATGAGAATGTTATAAATAAAAGAATTGAGTTATATAGAAAAATCAAGCATAGAAATGTTAGTCAATATCACTTTGATATTCCTAAATATTTAAGTGATCATGATGTATTGCTAGACACAAATTTTGATATATGTATTAAATTATTTAATTAGAGAATTAATTATAAATTTTAGAATTTTAATTTATATAATCATAAATACAATTTAGGATTATAATTTATATTTATTGCCAACATATTCAAAAACCTAATGGGTCACACGTAAAGAATAAGTTGAAGAGAGAATATCTGTATTAATCAAGTTAGACTTGATTATAAAATTTGAGAAACTTTATAATTAAATATTAGATATTTAATAAATAAGGACTGATATGAAATATTGGATCTTATTTGGGTCAAATTAGTATTTAATTAGAATAAATTATTATAATTAATAATTAATTCTAATTCTAATTAAGTTTAGTTGAAATTAGAATCTAATTTTAATTAGATTACTAAAATGTCCAAAACCTATTATAAATAGGCTTAGGCTCTAAGGGAGTTGGCACTTCTTGTCTAACCCTCTCTATAACAATTATAAAGTTCTCTCGATGTGTCTTGTGGATAACATTAGAGGTAAGACACTTTTACAACTATGATGGTTGAGATAAGCCAATTTCACCTTTTGAAGAAAATGATAAAAAAAGATCAAGCTTCACAAAGAAGTATGAATTATGATTTATGTGACAATTATTTTATATAATTTAAGTGGTCTTGGCTTTCAAAAAATCAAATAAAAAAAGTTCCATATTTATTCTGCTACATGCAGGATCAGACTCACCCCTGATTTCTTAATAGATGGTATCAAGGTTATGTTTTAATTCTATAATGTGATTAAAATATTTGGTTATTATTGATCAAAATTTGGAATTGAAATTGCAAAAGTTGCACATCTTGAATCTGAAAATCATATTAGATATTATTTACAAATGACTTGTTAACCTTATAAAACCCTAAAACTAATTAATCAAATTAGATTTGAATAAAATTTGAAAAGTTTAAGTGCAAACTAATATATTGGGCTTAACTCCACCTCAAAAGGCACCATAGAAGGAGAGGTTTGACGTACATTTATAAATTATTTTAACATTTTTTACTTGCTTAATGTGGGATTCATGACACCCCCTTCAACTCAAAGTAGGGTTGGACATCTGATGGGCATATTAAGTAAAGGACTACAATAGGTCGGGACTATTGAGACCAGTTTAGACTCTAATACTATGATAAATTGGGCCTAACTCCATCTCAAAAGGCACCTTAGGCTAGATATCTGATAGGTATATTGGGCAAAGGGCTACAACAGGCCGGGCATCGCCCCAAACTATTAAGACAAGTTTAGTCCACATTGTGTCAGGAATGTTACATTGTGAAAATAAAGAATGTTAAAATGATTTATAAATGTATGACAAACCTCTTCTTGCAATGTGCCTTTTGAGGTGGAGTTAACCCAAATTTATCATAGTATGAGAGCTAAAACTTATCTCAACAGTTTGGGGAAATGCCCAACCTGTTATAACCTTTTTCCTAATATGCCTATTAGATGTTCAATCCTACTCTGGGCTGACAGGATGTGTCAGGAATCCCACATTGAGCAAGTAAAGAATGTTAAAATGGTTTATAAATGTATGACAAACCTTTCCAAGGTGCCTTTTGAGGTGGAGTTTGGCCTGATTTATCATGATATCAGAGCCTAAACTTGTCTCAATGGTTTGGGCCGGTGTCCGACCTATTGTAGCCTTTTGCCCAATATGTCCATCAGATGTCTAGCATTGCTCTGGGCTGGGGGGTGTGTCAGGAATACCACATTAAGAAAGTAAAGAATGTTAAAATGATTTATAAATATATGACAAAACTCCCTTTCTAAAGGTGCCTTTTGAGGTGGAGTTAGGCTCAATTTATCACAAACTATAGGTTTTCAGAAGTACAGAAGTTATCATATTTAAACATGGGATGATTTCGCACCATAAAAGGATTGGTTTTACAATCACAATATGGAGAATCAATGAACTTTGAATTTCTAACACAAAGAAACCTAGAATTCTTTTAAGACTTTAGCATTGCTCTTTTGCAACATTTTGTAATTGGCAGTGTTGCCAACATTATGTATGGGTTGTTGAGCATAAAATTGACATTTTGGAACATCTATATTTTTATTGTTGCTATTAGCATAGAGATGTTGTGGAAAAGGGCTCCGAACTCTCACAGTTGGAGGTCGATTAGAAGTGGGGCATTATAGACTGGCATCTGATTGTTGGAAAATAGCTTCCACAGAAAGTAGCTTTGAAGTTGGCAGATGTAGAGAAGGAAGTGGTACACACTTGGAATTAAACTCATGCAACAGATGCTCAATCGAGTTAGATCATAATCAAGTTTCATGCAATTAAACTCATGCAACAATTGCATAAAATTATATGAGCAAACCTCAAGATCACTCCTCTCAACCTCCAGAACTCTTCTGGACCCTTAGCCTCTCAATAGAATGTGTTTTTGGCTAAATTTCGTTGTTTGTACATAAGTGAAGAACTCATTTATGTACCACTTGTCATAAAGTGGGTCATAATCATGGACTATAAGTCACAATCATCAGTTGCTTAAAATGACAGCTATGCACACTTTATTTTTCATTTGATCTTTTATGCGTGTGACCCTTTAGGTTTCCAGTTATTTTGGACACTTGAATTAACTCTTAATCCAAGAAAATTATGAAGGATTTCATGATGCCAATTTATCGAAACGTAAGTGAATCAACACATGAACTCTTTGATAGTTAATTATCCGACTTATGAACCTTTCTATAGACAATTACCATATAATTTGTCCCTTTACCATCCCATACCCCACTTAGTTCGGAGTATGGGCTATGTGTCAATTCCCACTGGACTAACTACGTCACATATAGTCCAAGTGATGTTAATTCTTGTCCGGAGATCTCATTACTGTATGTGTCATTAAAGACTCTCTTCATGACATATAATTGCTCTGGTCAGAGACTCCCGAATAATGACCTCGATAAGAGGCCGTGGGCATAATCTCCTTTTTATTAGAAGTGATGAATCCTTTATTGGCTACCCAGTTACCTTCGAATACTAATAGCTATATCCAATCACTACCCTATGAGTAACCTCATCTTGAGGCAATAAAGAATAATGTCAAAGCACAAGATCAGTATCCAAGATATCCTTTAGTACCTTAAGTCTAAGGATATTTACAACATTGCTATGATGGGTTAATCACTGATATTTGATAGATTGTCCATATGATAATCTCGTAGCGAGCCTACCAGATGTGCTTACTACTCTTAGTAAGCATCCACATGTTAACTCTAAATATCTCGTGCTTACAGTTTATAAGATCCATTACTTGATAAAACTAAGGAGTATAACATGTGCTAGTCTATCCGAATTAACATTGTCTTGTCTCATTAATCCTATGACTAGGGATAATTTAGATACTAACATAATTGCACATGATAAGAATATCATTATCATGATCTCATCATGATTTCCTTCATCCTATGTTTTGTATCATGGACTTTATTAATTCAATTTAAGACCGACATCAATTCATAAATAAATGAACATCAAATTAATGAAAATTGTCTTTCGCTTTATTAATTAAAATAAAGTTTGTACAAAAGTGCTAAAGGCGATTGCCTTTAGAGCACTACTCTAATAATCTAAAACTAAGATAAAAATTATTTAGACAAAATTTTTAGTGTAATTTAAACTAAGAACGAGATAAGTTATGTAGCTTTTGGATTAAAGTAATCCTAAGACTAAATTAAGTTATTTTAAATGTAGAATAATGTATTCTTAATTCAACTAAATTCCAAACATAATTTTTAAATAGTTTTAAAATCAAAATTTAATTCTAAAATTAAAGTAATTATTTTTTATACTTGAGTAATATTAATAATTATATTGATTCTTAATTAAATTTTAGAAAATTAATTTCTAAAATTATAATTAATTATTTCAATCAGATGGAAATTGATTAATTAGATTCCTTAAAATTAAGAAAAGTGTTTAATTAAATAATTAAGAAAGGTATTTCTGGATTAAATGTATTATTTTATTTAGAGAATCATTATTCTATATATTCAAAAATTATTTATTTTTATGAATAATAAGCTTTTTGATTTATTAGAAAATTTTTCTTGATTAAATTTGAAATATATACTTTCATTTATTAATTGTAAAAATGAGCTTTTAAAAATATTTTTAAAATAGTTTTCAATTTATTAAAGAAATATTTTCTAATTAATTAATAAATTAATCTATAAATAAATAAAATGACGGAGTTTCTTAATTCTGGTTCCTCCGTTCCATAAAAAAGTATTTTATTTAATTTTAAAAGTATTTTCTTTTAATATTATAAAATAAATTTTCAATTAAGAAAAAATTATTAGAATAGAAATAGTTTTCTAATTGGATTATAATTTCTTACTTGTTGATTTTTTTAAAAAGGAAAATTTCTAAATTATAATAGGTAAGAAGCATAATTTATTGAAAAATGTTTTTAATTAAATTTTGTTACAAGAGTAAAAATAACTGGAAATTGTTTCCAATTAAATATGAAAATTGTTTTCAATTCAAATTAATTTCTATATGGAATAAGAATTAAATTCATTTAAGAATCTATGAGTTTAATCTAATATAATTATCGAAGGAGTTGTAAATATTATTTT
>JANQBM010000220.1:5977681-5992493 GCA_025594535.1 Erythroxylum domingense | reverse complement strand
TTTATCTTTTTTCTGTTCATATGATTTGAGTTTATGTGTATAAATTGTATATATATATATATATATATATATATATATATATATATATAGGATGCATGTTGAATTACATGTAATGTATGTATGATATTATTACATGTAATTTTGTTTTTGATAAGACAAATAAAATTAAATCCCTTGTTAAAATATTAAGTATACATTAAGAATGTAATTCTTGTCTTCCATTATTACAAGAATAAACTAGAGTTATATTTATTACTAGGTTTGTTGAGTAAACTAAAGCTACTTTAACTCGAATATGTTTAGTCTTACAACAATAAGTTTTACTCAACTAAATTTGCATGATGATGGTATAAATTTAGAGTTAGGGTTAGGAATAACATTTAAGATATGTTTTGGTAAGAGTTATCACCTAATAGTTCTAAGAGTCACTTGAAATGTGATTGATAAAGTTGTTATCTACCTAATTTAGGTTTAGTTGGTTTGTTGAGCAGATTCAAAATAAACTAAATTTAAATAATATCCTAGCCCACTAGAAAGATTAAAGTAGTCTTTCCGAAGAGTAGTGAGAGTTATTATATCTAATAAAATAGTGGAAGTAATCAAATACATGATCAAAGTCCTAATCTCATTTGATAGTTATGACATATAACTAATACTTGCTTTCCTTATATTTATATTTGTTTTGAGTAGAATTTACTTTGTTTAGTATAGGTGATGAACTTAATTTTTTGGACATAAGTTATGTTTGAGAAGAGTTCTCAAAGTTAGATAGAAAAATTGCATATCCATTATGCAATTTTGCCATTAATCCATGTTGGGGATTTGGTATTAAAGTTTTATAGATATGTTAATATCATATAAATGACAAAATATATTGACATTTTGAATTGACTAATATCGCATTAACCTTAACAACATGATGTAAGATGGATATTAACACCAAGATAACATAATACAAGAGTTTGTATAAAGTGGAACTCAAGCATATAGTACTTTAATAAAATTGTTTCATTCAATTTAACCTACTAAAACTACAAATATAGACTACAATCAAAAGTTTTGCTTTGGTAAGATAATAGTTGTCATAAGAAAGAAATAAATATATAACTAAATGATGTTAAAACTAGACTAGACCGGACCAGATCGGACCAACTAATTTAACCTAAATAAATATAAACTAAACAAAATTTGGGTTAAATTTATATGAAAAAAAGTAGCCGGTTAAATAATAAATCTGTCAGCTTCTTTAGAAAACTGCCCAGCTTTCTCAAAAGGCCAGTTAAGTTAAGCCACCATCTTTAACAATGTGGGACCTACCACGAATAGACGGACACCAAGCCATGTTCATTCTTGTCGTGGTCAATCTCTAGCTTTGAGTTTTGACAAATGCACCATTAATGTAGGAAAGTTAACATTTTTTAATGGTAGATTTCATAAATGTTTTGAATTTTCAATGAAATTTTATTTTTTCAATTCTCTAACTAATAAAATATATTTTTAAAATTTATATTTTTTATTTATCTCTTTATATTTTAATTAAAATTTTTATTTTAAAAATAAATTACTATTTTATACTTAAAAATGCTAAATTTATTTAATCTCATTAATAAATTATATTTGTAAAATTTTAGGTTCTTTATTTCTGTCCTTATATTTTAATTAAAAATTTTTAAATTATTATTGTTTGAAACTAATTATTATTTTATCATGAATTTGTTTAATAAATTAAATTATTAATTATTATATATGATTAATTCTACTTAAAATTATGAATGTGTTAAAAATAATATTTAAACTATAAAGAAGTATACCTAAATAACATTAAAAAAGAAAGTTATCCTTTCTATTGACTTTCTTCAACTTTTATGAGGCTTTAAATAAATGATAATATAGAAATAAAATTATTATTATTATTATTATTATTATTATTGTTATTATTATTTTAAAATTTATGTTAGATTCAATCTTAATTTAAATTATTAGATTTATTATATATTAATAGGCATTATAAGTGCATTTTTATTTCAATAAAGTGTTTTATTTTATATTTTATTTTTACTTCTTATTTATTATATAACAATTTTATAGTGGTTTAATACTGATTAAACCTTTAAATCTTAACCTTAAATGTTAAACCTTTTCTTTGATCAGTTTGATGTTCAGTTTGGTTTTTAAAGCATTAATTGATATGACTTTTCTTTCCTATACAAAATATAATACATATTATATATATATTTATAGTTCATGCTTATAAGTATATGATATGAATATGGATTGAACATTACTATAATGTTCAAGTCATGATAAGAAATATATTGTTAAGAAAAAGTAGTAGATTCAATCTTATACAAATAGTTTGTATACATATGTGATGTGATAGAAACTTATGCTTAATATAAGCAGCAAAAATAGGGATAATCAATCCTAAAATGCCTAATCTTTTGAGATTTTTTCAATTAAGTGCCTAAGCTTTAAAATTTTTTAATTAAGTGACTAAACTTTTAAAACGTTAATAGTTCATTTTAAAACATTAGCTCCATTAGTAATTTGTTGATTTAACTAACGGATTCTTTGATGTTCATGACATATAGTTGTCTACCTAGAAAACTAATGGCCATGGTTAGACTATAGTATAGAGATTTTTTTAGGTGAACACCTTTATGTCATGCATAATACAGATTATGTTAACTAAATCAGCAAATTACTATCAAAACTATTGCTTTAAACTAAACTGTTAAGGTTTTAAAAGATTGATCACTTAATTGAAAATTTTAAAAACTTAGGCACTGGATTGAAAAAAATTCTAAAAGGTTGGGCACTTTAGAATTGCTTATCCCATAAAAACATAAATTGGACAACAAGACTATCCTTTTATACCATATTGGTTAAATCAATTTGATAAAAAATCATGAAATTACATACAAGGATATATGTATCCTTATGATTATGAATTGTATGAGAATAACTAAATCAAACTTTGATGAAAGTATGACAATGATATTGAAATGTTACATTTTTACATATGATGTTTTAGATATAATAATAATTTATAAAAGGATGATCCTTTTATTTCATTAGATGTACTAATGGCTTTATATGATATAGTCATATGTAATAAATGAAATATTGATTTAAAATTTTGAAAAATTCAAATTATTTAAATCTAAGTAGAAATTAAGCATTAAGAATACTTAATCACTTTAATGAGATCGATGTGATGAGAAATGAATTTTTAGATTTTATAGGGAATAAGATTCTTTATTGATTGTCTCCGTAACTAAATTCCATACTAGTATAGAATTATGTAAGAAGAAATATATAATATTAGATATTGTATGATGTAGTATTTATTTCTTTTACAATTATGCCCAGTACGACAACTTACATTTTGATAGTTTTAGTTAAGTCAATTAGCAAGATTTTATATTAGATACGAAATGGCAAAACTCAAAAGAGTCAAAGTTAATGAGTTTAGGATGTGGTACTTAGTTAAAGCATACATTATCCAATAAGTTTAGAACTAAATTGGATAATAAAAGATTATGAAATGTCCAAAAATTTAAATATAATCTTACAGATCCAATGAACAAAATTGTTTGTTTCAATGTACACTTATAGGAGAATGGTTCTTAAGATAAGTAGTGAGAGTAAGATGAAATTTGAGAAGTTCAAATCTCAAAACAATGCATTCAATTGGAGCTATTGCCTTTGTTGATACATTTGATGTATAGTTGAAAAGTTATGAGACATTAAAAGATTTAATTTCACAATAAATTGAAAGAGTTTGTTATGGATATGATTGTGAATTTATAATGTCTATAAGAAGGTTAGTGAGAGTATAATTGTCTTATTCAATGGGAGTATGTAAATGACATATTGCTAATAGAAAATAACAATTCATAGTTTCAATTTGAAAATATAATTATCCAAGAATAACTCTTATTGTATATGAAAAAGGTAACAACTTAATTATGAGAATTAGATATATAGAGATAGATATGGAAGTTGTTTACTTATTCTAGTTTAAATACCTAGATATCATACTAAAGGTGTTTAGTATTTGAGATATCTCATACTTGTGAAGTATCAAAGATATCTATCATTCTATCCATGACTTATTATTTAAGTTCAAAGTTATATGAATATTAAATTTATAAGTAAATCATTTTTAAAGTATATTTTACTTATAACAATATTATTTTGTTCCAATGTAGCATTAAGTGCTAATTAAGCTATAATACATTCTTCATTTAGCGGAAATAATTACTTAGATTAAAATTTCTTTATTAAACTTGGTGTAGTTCCTTGCATTGTTCAGGTGATGTAATATAGAGATTATTGTAGAATTCTCTTACTAAACCATTGTTCCAAGAGTAGCATGATTGTCATATAGTGATATGGTATAAGACATATAGATGATTGGTTAAATGCAAGTGGAAGATTGTTAGTTTATGCCCTACAATCAATTAGTTGTTTGTAGTTTAATGACCTAATTAATTATATGCATTCTTTGTTTTATAGATATTTAGATATATGTGATAAAGTCTATGAGATAAATGTACATTGTAAATTAAATTATGATGAGATTATAATTATGAGATTCATATTGTATTTATGTAATATCCCTAAATTGTTCATAGTTATTGTTCTATTAAGACTAAATATTAATAAAACAAGAAATGACTAACACACCTTACGTTTTTCTTATGAAGTAATCGATTATATAGATTAAAATGTGGAGACACTTAAGCAAACATATAGGTGCTTATTGTAGAATAGTTCACTAGACTGACCTCATATGAGAATTTAATTTGAAACATTACTTGTATTTCTAAAAAATTCTTATTGTAATAATTATATAAGTGATCACATGACTTAAGATCAACAAAGTATCTCATACATGGATTGTTATATTTTGATACTCCTTATGACCTATTTTAGTCAAAGGTACCTCAGTAGTCACTAGATATAATATGAACTATATGGAAGTACTTGAGTGATTAATATAAGATTTATCAGTCTAAAGTGATTAGAGAGAATATTCCATTATTCTCAATTAATATTAATTCGAAAAATCTTTGGCCAAGTTGGAACGATACTTTGTAAAATAATTTGCAAATGTCAATAATTGAATCAATTGCTAATGGTGGAGAATTAATATGGTTGGACTCAAATAGAATAGACGTTGTTTTCATGCTTTATATTTAATAAAAAACAATATATGATATAAAGATTAAATTATATAGAAAATCATACATGGAAAGATTAGTCAAAACTACTTTAAAATTTGTAAATATTTGGGTAGTTATAATGTGTTGCTAGATACCAATTTTGATCTATGACTATAAAATATTTAATAAGAGAACTAAAGAAAAATTAAAGGATTTTAATTTATTTAATTTTAAATATAATTTAGGGTTATAATTTAGATTTATTTCCATCATATTTGAGACATAATAGGTCACACAGAAAGAATGAATTGAAGAGAGAAAATGTATTAATCAAGTTAAACTTGATTCTAAAGTTTGAGAAACTTTATGATTAAATATATGATAATTAATAAATAAGGACCAATATAAGATAGTGGATCTTATTTAGACTTGATTAATTGAAATTAAAATTTAATTTCAATTAAATTACTAAAATGTCAAAATTTTATTATAAATAGTCTTAGGCTTCAAGGGAGCTAGTACTCCTCACCTAACACTGTCTACTATAATTGTAGAGTTCTTTCGAAATGTTTTGTAGATATCATTAGAGGTCGAACACTTATGTAGCTACAGTGGTGAGATCAACTGATTTTATAAATAATTTGAGAAAAACGATAAGGAAAATATCAAGCTTTACAATGAAATACAAATTATGATTCATTATTATGATTTGTGTGTTAATCATTTTATAGAATTGAAGTGATCTTGACTTTCTAAAACAAAAAAAAAGATTTTGTATTTATTCTATTGCACACAAGATTGGACCTACTCGTGATTTTTGAACAACTTAAACTGCGATGTTTCTCCTTCAACATTATTTTTTCAAAATAATGTATAATCTCCACTAACTTGTGTCAATATATAAACCAATTAGGAATAGACATGCATAAAAAAGACATGTTCCACCGGCTAATTAAGAACATAAACTTAGAGTCGTCATTGATATAGACTCATCGCTTGGAGTCCTTTATCGTTAAGATAATAACAATACAAACTTTTTCTAACAAAATGGGATGGTTATCTACAACTAGGGATGTCAATGGGCCGGGCCGAACTCGGGCCAACCTCAGTCTGCCTTACCCACTAGTGGACCATCCGACCAACCATGATCGTCTTATGGTCCGGCCCGAGCAGACCATAGTTGGCCCGTGGCTCAGCCAACCGGGCAAAATACGGGCTGGGCTAGATCGAGCCGGACTAGCTGGGCCGAAATTGTCATCCCTATCTACAACTAAAATTTGACTTTGTTGGTAAACTCTTAAAACCTTACTTCTGACCATAAATTATATGCCAAGCTAAGTTATACTGTATTAACAACATCAATTAGCAACAACAACAATAATCAGTAAAAATTTCGTTGATATGTGAGATTTGAGAGGTCTAATAGTACGTAACTTTACTTTTAACTAATAAAAAGACTGCTTTTAAATGACCCACGTGAAGAGGAAGAAGAAAGAAAAAAAGAAGAAATAATAATAATAATGTATAATAAATCAAAAATGAAGTCTTTTTTATGGAATGGGAAACATGATAATAGTAAGGGAGCCAAGGTTAAATGGAGTAAGATTACGATACCTAAGAACAAAGGCGGTATTGGTATAATATCGATTACCCAAATGCCAAGGGTATTGCTAATGAAGAGAATTTGGAGATTATTTGTGGACAAATAAGAGTTATGGGTACAGTGGGTTTAAAGTTATCGGCTGAGTGGTCATAGTTTTTGGCAAATAAGTAGCCATAGAGACCACTATTGTATCTTCAAACATATGCTGCAATTATGGGAGACGATTTATCCTATTATGAAGGTAAGAATGGGAAATGGAGAAGAGGTCAAATTTTGGTTTGACAATTGGTCCACGTGCAGCCCTTTATGAGAACGGGCTGACTTGCTTCCTCTTCGAAATCGGATTCTGACAGAGGCAACACTATGCTGGATTAATCAGGAGTGGGAACGAAGGGCCAATATACGATTCTAACATGTGCTTGATTCCTATCTTGCTGGAGTTACAATTTGCGATAGAGATGACAAGCTTCTTTGGACTGCACACTCTAGTGGAGAGTTCACCAACAAATCGGCCCGTCATCTTGCAAGGACACCTTTGGCGCCCATTCCGTGGGGTAATCTTGTATGGAGACAGGTCTTGTGCCCTAAATCTTCTATCTTTTTGTGGTTGGCTATAAAAAATCGCTTATGCACTAAAGACAGATGGTATGGTAGTTTTGATCCTATATGTGTGTTATGTAAATTAGTTCCATAAAGCCGGGATCATTTATTTTTTGAATGTCCTTATACAAAAGTGGTGTGGAGCCGAGTTCTGAACATGCTTAGGATCCCGAGTTTCTCTTTTCATTAGACAGCGGTGGTCAATGACATGATTCACTTGACCAAGATAGGATAACAGAACAATGTTCTCATCAAGACTGCTTTTCAGATGACGATTTATCATATTTGGCGGGAACGGAATAGGAGAATCAAAACACAAGTTGAAGCACCGAAATATATACTTGCTGAGTCAATCATCAATTTAATTAGAGAAGTCATGGTGGAGAAAGGGATGCAAACAACGATCAGCCTGGAACTAAGGAGGATATGGAGGATTTAATGGCTGTGGCTTTTTAAGTGTAGTTTCTGTCCCAGAAGCAATACATGGAGATGGTTTTTTTTTCTTTTGTTTTTCCATTTGATGGATTGCAAATATCAGTAACCTTTTAGCTATAATATTACAGTTTAAAATTTCAAAAAAAAAGAAGCAAAACCAAGCACACGGCTACTTCTGAGAATAGGGACGGCTTCATAATTCATTCCAAGCTCGAAATTCTGAGTAATAGGCACACAGCAGGTTTAGTTTGAAGGTAAATACTATTTTAGGGTATTGTAGCGTGTTTAGTATTGTTACATTCTCTTTTTCTTAATTATTTTGTTTAATAAAATTTTACATCTCCAAATTTTAAATAAAAGTAGAAACATATAATATGTCCTAAATTTAAAAAAAAGTATCTAACAAATATAATATAAAATAAAAAATTTAACAAAATATAAAAAATAGTCTAAATTAATTTTATTAAAATTTTAATTTAAAATATACATAATACTTTGTCTTTTTTAAGAAATCAAATTCTATAATTATTTCTCTTTTCTAATAACATCAAATTTTGTATTTAAGTTGATGATATAATTAATATAGAAAGTGGTTTATTAGAATTGGGTCACTTTTCAGTTCCAAGTACTTGTCAAGGATCAATCCAGAAATTTAAATCATAATCATCAGGATGGGAAAACTTCTGGAATTACAAACCATTATTTATTCTGTCTTGCGTACGCATTATTCATTCTTGCAATGACGTTTGTGATTCATTCAACTATTACGCCTAGCATTGAACTGAAGTCAGGGCTGGTCCTGAAATTTTATAGGCCCGAAACGAAAGATAAAATATGAGCCCTTAATATTAATTAAAATTTTTTTAATTTTTTTAATAAATTATATTTTTACATACATTTTTTTAAAAAAATAAAAATGGGCCCTTAGGCAGGGGCCAGGGCCGGGGCTGACTGAAGTGCATTGATGAATTGCGTACTTTGGTTTAGACGTAAAGCTAGTATGTTATTTTGGTGTCGCTAAATCGGACTTAGAATGGGCAAATAGGCACTGTAATTTCCATGCTTGTATCAATATAAGTACGTATATACACATACCACAACATATAAGAACTCAAGACGTCGATCATTACATCGTTTACTACAGGACAAACAATCGGTATGTGGTTTATTACCCAAGTTCTCATCAGATCCTCAGAAATTCGGAAACAATGGAATTCCCTAAAAGGAAGAAGAGTGAAAATATAGTTTTTTTCTTATAACTTTGTTTAAAGGATCTTCGACATATATACGTTGTACATACTCACCTATATTACCAAAACTAGACCAACATCATTCAATGAAGCCAGTGACAAAGCCAGGAATATCTTGGAGCCGGGATTGATTGGACAGCGATAGACTGACGGCAAAGACTTCCGACAAATTCAAAATTAATTTAAAAAATAATTTCACAAAGTAAATTCATAAATGACGTTAACTAAAATATTCAAATTACAATATCTTTACACATTTTTAGAGATATTAGAGCTAATGGATGATAATTATTTTAAACGAATCGACATGGCTTGAAACCACTGTAAAATAGTCTCATAAGTTTTGTAAATAACAATAACAATAACAATGTTTTAATAACAATTTCATTAAATGCAAGATTTATTTTTAATAAAATATTAAATTTGTGTTAGCGGTGACCTTCTAGATAAGTATGAATATGGAAGCATAGTGTATATATATATAACATTCAAATACTTAAAAAAAAAACATTCAAAGGCATCAGGGATTTGGCCAGGGACAAGCCCGCTTGTCCCATGTGGCTTTGCCCCTACTTGAAACAAATCATTTATTGGAATGAGAGCCAAATCCTCATCATGCCAACAATATTCAAAAGACACGCTCTCCCCCTATCTTAACGTTGGGAACAAGCAAAGAACAACTTGTTCTATCATATACATATATATATTTGTAATGAAGTTTTTCCTACTGTTAAAAGAATGAAACGAACGAAGTCCTTTTAAATAGAAAATGTAAACATTGTCGAAAAAGCAAGAACAAATTTTTAGCTTACCACCGAAATGAGCAGTATGAAAACGACAAGGGTTTGGCCAGGGCTTAAAGCAGAAGTTGCGTATCGATTTCACACCAAATACGTGAGACTTAACATGAACTGCTGTTCACCATTTTTTTAATTTCTGGATCATAGTAGGTTGCTAACTTAAGACATGAGGGCATCTCTCTCATTCACGTGAGTGACTATCAGACATGCGTATAGATCATCAAAGGGCAGAGCTATGAACAAGTGTGGAGCGGGGGCTTGTCCCCATGTGGCTCCGCCCCTGGATGAAGCTCATCGAAACCGTCCCCATCAATATCAAAAAAACTCAATCATCATGTCCATGTCTATGGTCAAGAGCCCATTTGCTATATTGTTTCTAGTCATTATTTTATTAAAATTAGACATTAATAAAACATGAAAAGACTAGTATACATTATGTTTTTTTCTTATGAAGAAATTAGTTAGTTACATAGGCTGAAGTATATATGAAAATAAACAAAAGTGTAGGTGTTTGTTATAAAATAAGTTTACTAAACTAACCTCATATGAGAATTTTATTTAGAATATTACTTGTATGTTTGTGAAAATTTTAATTGTGATTATTGTATAAGTGATCAATAAACTTAAGATCACCAAAGCATCTCATATAGGGATTACTAAATTTTACTACTATTTATAACCTATGCTAGTCAAAGGTAACTTAATCGGTAGTCATTAGATATAACATGAATTATGTGGAGGTAGTTGAGTGAGCAATATAGAATTTATAACCCTAAAGTAATATGAAGAATGTTTTATTATTCTCGATTAGTATTTATTTGAAAAATCCTTGACCAAGGTAAAATAACACTATGTAAAATAGTTTATAAATATCATTAATTGAATCAATTGCTAATGGTAGAGAACTAATAGGATTGAACTCAAATAGAGTGGACATTATTTATATGCTTTATGTCTAATGAGAACATTATAAAATAAAAGAATTGAGTTATATAGAAAATCAAGTATAGAAATGTTAGTCAATACTACTTTAATATTCCTAAATATTTAAGTGATCATGATGTATTACTAGACGCAAATTTTGATATATATATATATATATATATATATATAATTTAATTAGAGAATTAATTATAAATTTTAGAATTTTAATTTATATAATCATAAATACAATTTAGGATTATAATTTATATTTATTGCCAACATATTCAAAAACCTAATAGGTCACACATAAAGAATAAGCTGAAGAGACAATATCTGTATTAATCAAGTTGGACTTGATTATAAAATTTGACAAACTTTATGATTAAATATTAGATATTTAAAATAAGGACTGATATGAAATATTGGATCTTATTTGAGTCAAATTAGTATTTAATTAGAATAAATTATAATTATAATTAATAATTAATTGTAATTCTAATTAAGTTTAGTTGAAATTAGAATCTAATTTTAATTAGATTACTAAAATGTCCAAAACCTATTATAAATAAGTTTAGGCTTTAAGGGAGTTGACATTTCTTATCTAACCCTCTCTATAACAATTATAAAGTTCTTTCGATGTGTTTTGTGGATAACATTAGAGGTAAGACACTTTTGCAACTATGATGGTTGAGATAAGCCAATTTCACATTTTGAGGAAAATGATAAGAAAAAGATTGAGCTTCATAAAGAAGTACGAATTATGATTTATGTGACAATTATTTTATAGAATTTAAGTAGTCTTGGGTTTCAAAAAATCAAATAAAAAAAGTTCCATATTTATTCTGCTACATGCAAGATCAGGCTCACCCCTGATTTCTGAATAGATGGCATTAAAGTTATGTTTTAATTCTACAATGTGATTAAAATATTTGGTTATTATTGATCAAAATATGGAATTGAAATTGCAAAAATTGAACATCTTGAATCTTAAAATCATATTAGATATTACTTACAAATGACTTGTTAACCTTATAAAGCCCTAAAACTAATTAATCAAATTAGATTTGATTAAAATTTGAAAAGTTTAAGTGCAAACTAATATATTGGGCTTAACTCCACCTTAAAAGGCACCATAGAAGGAGAGGTTTGGCGTACATTTATAAATTATTTTAACATTTTTTACTTACTCAATGTGGGATTCATGACACCCTTTTCAGCTCAGAGTAGGGTTGGAAATCTGATGAGCATATTAAGTAAAGGATTACAATAGGTCGGGCATTGCCCTAAACTATTGAAACCAGTTTAGGCTTTGATACTATGATAAATTGGGCCTAACTCCATCTCAAAAGGCACCTTGGGCTAGACATTTGGTAGGTATATTGGGCAAAGGGCTACAACAGGCCAAGCATCGCCCCAAACTATGGAGACAAGTTTAGTCCACATTGTGTCAGGAATGTCACATTGAGCAAATAAAGAATGTTAAAATTATTTATAAATGTATGACAAATCTCTTCTTCCAATGTGCATTTTGAGGTAGAGTTAACCCAAATGTATCATAGTATGAGAGCCTAAACTTATCTCAATAATTTGGGGAAATGCCCGGCCTGTTATAGCCTTTTGCCTAATATGCCTATCAGATGTTCAGTCCTACTCTGGGCTGACAGGATGTGTCAAGAATCCCGCATTGAGCAAGGAAAGAATGTTAAAATGGTTTATAAATGTATGAAAAACCTTTCCAAGGTGCCTTTTAAGGTGGAGTTTGGCTTGATTTATCATGATATCAGAGCTTAAACTTGTCTCAGTGGTTTGGAGCGGTGTCCAACCTATTGTAGCCTTTTGCCCAATATGTAGATCAGATGTCTAGCCCTGCTCTGGGCTGGGGGTGTGTCAGGAACACCACATTAAGCAAGTAAAGAATGTTAAAATGATTTATAAATATATGACAAACCTCCCTTTCTAAAGGTGCCTTTTGAGGTGGAGTTAGGCTCAATTTATCACAAACTATAAGTTTTCAGAAATACAGAAGTTATCATATTTAAACATGGGATAATTTCTCACCATAAAAGGATTGGTTTTAACATCATAATCTGGAGAATCAATGAACTTTGAATTTCTAACACAAAGAAACCTAGAATTCTTTTAAGACTTAAGCATTGCTCTTCTGTAACTTTTTGTAACTGGCAGTGTTGCCAACATTGTGTATGGGTTGTTGAGCATAAAATTGACATTTTGGAACATCTATGTTTTTATTGTTGCTATTGGCATATAGATGTTGTGGAAAAGGGCTCCGAACTCTCACAGTTGGAGGTTGGTTAGAAGTGGGGCATTATAGACTGGCATCTGATTGTTGGAAAAGAGCTTCCACAGAAAGTAGCTTTGAAGTTGGCAGATGTAAAGAAGGAAGTGGTACACACTTGGAATTAAACTCATGCAACAGATGCTCAATCGAGTTAGATCATAATCAAGTTTGATCCAATTAAACTCATGTATCAATTGCATAAAATTACATGAGCAAACCTCAAGATCACTCCTCTCAACCTCCAGAACTCTTCTAGACTCTTAGCCTCTCAATGGAGTGTATTTTTGGCTAAATTTCGTTGTTTGTACATAAGTGAAGAACTCACTTATGTACCACCTGTCATAAAGTGGGTCATGATCATGGACTATAAGTCATGATCATCACTTGCTTAAAATGACAGCTATGCACATTTTATTTTTCATCTGATCTTTTATGCGTGTGACCCTTTAAGTTCTCAGTTATTTTGGACACTTGAATTAACTCTTAATCCAAGAAAATTATGAAGGGTTTCATGATGCTAATTTACCGGAACGTAAGTGAATTAACACATAAACTCTTTGATAGTTAATTATCCGACTTACGAACCTTTCCATAGACAATTATCATGTAAATTTTCCCTTCACCATCCCATACCCACTTAGTTCGGAGTATGGGCTATGTGTCAACTCCCACTAGACTAACTACGATATATCTAGTCCAAGTGATGTTAGTTCTTGTCCTGGGGATCTCATTACTCTATGTGTCATTAAAGAATCTCTTCATGATATATAATTGCTTTAGTCAGAGACTCCCGAATAATGAACTCGATAAGAGGCCGTGGGCATCATCTTCTTTTATTAGAAGTGATGAATCCTTTATTGGCTACCCAGTTACCTTCGAATACTAGTAGCTATACCCAATCACCACCTTATGCGCAACCTCGTCTTGAGGCAATAAGGAATAATGTCAAAGCATAAGATCAGTATCCAAGATATCCTTGAATACCTCAAGTCTAAGGATATTTGCACCATTGCTATGATGGGATTAATCACTGACATTTGATAGATTATCTATATGATAATCTCATAGCGGGTCAACCGATGTGCTTACTACTCTTAGTAAGCATCCACATGTTAACTCTAAACATCTCATGCTTACAGTTTATGAGATCCACTACTTGATAAAACCAAGGAGTATAACATGTGCTAGTCTATCCAGATTAACATTGTTAATCCTATTACTAGGGATAATTTAGATACTAATATAATTGCACATGATAGGAATCTCATTTTCATGATCTCATCATGATTTCCTTCATCCTATGTTTTTGTATCATGGACTTCATTAATTCAATTTAAGATTGACATCAATTCATAAATAAATAAACATCAAATTAATGAAAATTGTCTTTCGTTTTATTAATTAAAATAAAGTTTGTACAAAAGTACTAAAGGCGATTGCCTTTAGAGCACTACTCTAACTGTAACATCCTGTTACCTACGAATAGAACAATTACTTAGGAGACATTTATATGACTTAAGATAAATGCACGTTAATCATAAGTTGATTGTGACATACACATTTATTTGGCACATTTATACGATTGTACATGCTTTCATTGGCATTTTTGGGTAAGTAGAATTACATACGGCTAATTGTGATCATGAAAAATGGTGAATCAGTGGAGATAAATGGTACACGTGAGGGACATGCAATAGACCCACGTATTATATTGTTTAAGTTAGGAAGAA
>JANQBM010000220.1:5953022-5964041 GCA_025594535.1 Erythroxylum domingense | reverse complement strand
CAGGTGGTTTTAACAGGTGCAGATGACCTATAATGGGAAGAGCCGGTGGGCTAGGTGGCAGTTTTTTAGGGTTTGCAAGGTTTTTCGAAGTAATCATGAAGAAAAACAAAACGAAGAAGAATATGAATGCCAAGTTGAAGAGATGAGCTATCTCCATTTTCAGATTAATTGTTTCTTGCTTCTATTGATAATGTTGCAGGAAAACTAACTACTTGAATACACAAGCCTGGCAGCTTCTTTTATGCTTGCCACTGCATATATAAGACAACAAATGTTTGCGTAGGAAATATTCTAGAAAAGATACTCTTCCGAGACCAAGCACGAACATCACAACTTGCCTAGTGACTAACATATCTGGTTAGATGCGTGTAAGGTGCAAAAGGTCTATGTAACAAATCTCTGATGGAGGCCCCGTAATGTACTCAGCCGACGAGTGGAGGTGGAGCCCTGAAAAGGCATACTAAAAATGGCCTCATCAGTCTTCCACACGAGGAAACTTTAAGGTGTTGAACGATATCTCTTCGTAAGGCTTTGCCTAAAATGTATTAGAAGATTAAAAAAGCAAAAACAAATAACATTTCAATACGTAAGGATTATGAATTATAACTTGCGTCTACTTACTGGAGATATGTTTAATCGAATAAAACATGAAATAAGATAATGTTCCATTGTTGATTATTTACTAAAAAATTTAAGCTAAACTATAGTTTATTTCTGTCCTGAAGAAAAGAATTACATTTATTTGGTATTTATCTTCTTTATTATAAGTTTAATATTGTTTATTAAAATTTTTAATAAACAATCGAATGAAAACAAGCACTTAATGCTCTCTCTCTCTCTTTCAAACCCCAACTTGGGATCATACCTCAGATGTATATGCTCTTTCTCGCTCTTTCAAATGAAAACAAGCAAGCCTAAGATAGTCCAGTTCTCTCTCCAACGTAACGTCGCTGTCTCTCCCTCTCACTATTTTTTTGCATGTGGTCCTTCTCTTAACAACTCTCTTATCACTTCCTCCATTTCTCTATATATCCAACGTACAATACCCTTCTTCCATATCCTTTCTCCATCCAATCTACCCTTGTTAACTCTAGATACCTTCTATAGCTACTGTAATATCTTCCCATTTGGTGCTTCTAGTCATGTAAAAACATGTTATTATACTTCTTTTATTAGTTCTTATATTTTTAAGATAGGAAATCTCTAGAAGAAGAAAGACCCAAATCCGTCTCTTGACAAGATTGGCTCCAAGCTTTATTTTTGTTTCATAATAGCTTAAAGTTGTCTTCAAAGTAGAACTTTTGGCTAAGAACAAAAGTTCGTACGTTAGGAAGTTGGACCAATGATTAAAAATATATCAAATCAATAAGGTTAAAAGGGTAAAAATGAACTTAAGTTTGCTTATTAAACAATTTGACGTTTCGGAACATTGAAATTAAACTTTATTATTAAAAAAATGTTCAAATTGAACCTAACATAATGTCATTAATTTTTTGCCAAGTTCAACAGAAATTTATAATATTTTAATCTTGTTAAGACTTCACCTACGACAACTGTTTTGGATTGGAGTTCTCTGCTTTTTCAGGTACAACCAGACAATCATCAGATTGACTGTTTTAAACCAATCGATATCTCCAGTCACTCGTCAATTAATCCGGCTTGTCTTATGTTCTTGTTTTTTTTCTTCCTAATGTTATATTCTAGTTTCCATTCCCTTTATCCCTCCAGCTAGTTTTCTGATGTCACGGAAAAGATCAACAAGCATCTTTTTGTTAAAACAATTTGGCGAACAATGTTGTATTTGTAAACGAAGAACTACCAATCCACCGTTTAGGGCTATGCCATGCCTATCTCTGTGCAGCTAGCAAAACATGAAATGCATTGGCTTACACGTTGATCGGTTGGCATAATTATCTCAATAATTTATTAATATTTCATAATTAATCTAAATAATTTAAAAATATCCAGAGTGCTTTTTCATTTTTTCTAGTGTATATGAATTTAAAAACTTTTAAAACTGATTAGAAGAACAAACTATTTTCTTAATAGAAATTAACATGTACTTATTTATTATTAATTTTAATTACTCCATTTTATTCATTAATCGATATTATTGCAGTAATTTATACAAATTGTTAGAAGATATGAGATATGATTAAATCGTTAAATATACAAAATCCATTTGATTCGTTAAGATTTTTTCAATTTTTCTCTGATAAAGTAGTCATACTGTCACCAACCTCTCGACCAATAACAAGGTGCAATGCGCTGAGGCGGGTTTTACCTTAAAGCATTTGATTAACTCTAATGTGTTCAGTTGACTTTTGATCGATTCGAATAATTTATTTTAATTGATCGGATTTATATCATATGATTAAGTTTGTTTTCCACCTCAGCTGAACAATTCTGCTTAGATTCTCAGTGGTTGGAGGAGTACTGATACTACAACAAACACAACCTTTAGCGACAAAACTAAACGTCGCTAAAGGTAAACAATCGTCGTAAATATTAATTTGCGACGAAAAAAATCATCGCACAAATCGTTGCTGAATTTCGGTAACAAAATAACATCCGCGATGTTTTTCCAAAGTCGTCACTAAAATGTATTTTCAACATAAATAATTCATCGGTAAAAAGTATAACCAACGAAAACTATGAATGTTGTATATAGTTTTGTGGGACATTTCTGTTTCATAACTAAAAGTTTTTTCTTACTAAACTGTATTCGTAGATAACTATTTTTAGTGACGATTTCATTTTAGTAGCATAATATTTTTAGCTACTAATTATCTATTGTAGGGAAATGTATTTAGAGATGTTACTGCAAATGTAGGTAAAAATAATTTGTAACGATTTTACTTTGGTAGCTAATAGTATTTTGTGACGATATTTTTTTTAGCAAAATACTTTTAGCTACTAATTTGTTGTTGTAACAAAGTGTTTTTAACGATATTCTTGTATACGTAGTTAATTAATTTTTGTGACGATTTTATTTTGGTAGCTAATATTATTTAGCGACAAATTTTAATTTTGAATTTAAATATTATTATAATTCGTAAAAATGAATTTAATTTAATTTATTACAATTTTTAAGACAGCTTGAAATATTAAAATTATTTATTTTATAAGTAATGTTAGAGACATTTTTAAAATAATAATAAATTGAAATTAAACAAACATTAAAAATGGAACGTATTTCATTAAAAAATAATTACAAGTCAAACACAAACTAAGACTCCTCATCGTCCTCCATGCTATTGACATATGCTGAGCCTAGTAACTGTTTTACCATCTTTTTAAACTAGTTAACTTCTTTTAGTCCACAATTTAACTTGTCTTCTGTACATTGTAATTTTGTCTTCAGTGTCTGATTCTCCTTTTAAAGCACCGTGACATATGCTAGTAGTGACGAAGAGGCACCAACAGACTTAGAGCTATACCCAAGACCTTTGCTATAGCCCTGATCGTGTATCAAGGACATTGTTGCAAATGTCATCGACATTGGGCTGATTCCTCTCAGCCAATGACATCTACAACAACTCCTGTATCTTGTCTTATAATTTAAAGTAGAAAATCGAGTTAACTAAAAAATTATTACTTGATATTATATAGAAAAATAAATTGTAATATTAATTTATTTTTACTTACATAATTACTTTGTGCCTCTTCAGACGTCTAGCCTTGACCTTCCTTGTAGTATGAGTCCTTGTATAGTGTGATCCTATCACACTCTTGTCCTTAGAGTTGTGTTTGACTTTATAGTATGAATTTAAAAAATTATAACCAATTACAATTTATTGCATTACAAAATAGAATAATAAATTAAAAATGTTACATTTACAAATTCTTGTCGGATGATCACAAATGATCTGGAGCTGGTTATGAGGAGTCTTCATTTTTGCTCTGTTAGCCTTGGTTTTCTCACACTTTTCCTTAAAAGAAGTAGTTATGAGATGTTTAAACACAATTAGTGGAAGGAAATATGGAGAGGAAAGAAAACAAACCTAAACTTTCGCTGAAGCCCAATAATCACACATTTCATTCTAATTTTCTTCAGTCACCCGTTATGGAACATGTCTCCTTGCCTCTTCATCGGAAGGGAAAGACTGATAATTTTTATGAAGTTGATATTAATGATCCTTCACCTTTTGTTTCAATAGTGAACTAACACTACTTGAAACCTCCGGCGTGTCGATATCAATGATATTGAGCTTCATTTGTGAAAACACGTATTAGATAAGTTATTATTTTAGTTAATTAAAATTGCAGCACATATAATGAAATGAATTGAAATATTACCGAAAATTTATCTAAAGAATTTTGTAGCAAGTTATCTTCCTTCAACTGCCTGATATGCTGAAGGCAAGACAACTCATTCCTCACTACGATGCTCAACTCACTGGCCAATTTTGCGGCTTGGATCTTATCTACTGGACGCCGTTGCATGGGGTCAATCATCACTGACAACTTGATATTCATTGCAACATTCATCCGTTGCAACTTAGCTCCTTTTGTCTTACCTCTACCTCGTTTTCTAAGGTCAGTATTGGAACCTGAAAAAAATATAATGATAAAAACACACTAAACATGTAATGAGAGTATAAATGTAAATATGTTTGGTTATCAATAATAAACCTGAAGATTCCTCATAACTACCAGATGATGTTAGTAAAGGTTGTTGTTACTGACTTTCCTCATTCGATGATGCAATTGCTGGTTGTTCTGTAGGAGAAACTTCATCGCTTGTAATCACCCTCTTTCTTTTGTTCGACCAGGTGCCATTATAATGAACCTGTGTAAAACATCAACGACATTAGGCAATTATCTTCTTAACATTTCAAACAACAAAAACAATTTATTTACAGAAATCTTCATGATCAAGATTATGAAAATCATCAACATTCGCAAAAACATAACTGAAACATTAAAAAATGCTTGTAGTTATTGTAAATTATCATAACTACAATATCAACAAAATAAGACCTATAATTGTCTTATTAACAATTGAAGCAATACAAATAATGAAACTTACATTCAATCATCATGATCAAGATGAAGCACATCATCATCATTAAGTACATTATCGTTTGATTCTTCATCACTAATATATTCCAAAAAAGTATCATCATTGCCATTGAAGTCATCCTGAGTATAGTCTTCATTTGTTTGTAAGATAAGATGGAGTTGGACTTCATTCAGTTAAACTATGTTGGGCTCGACATTTCTCCTATAGAATGATGATATATTTGCATCTTCTACTGGAATGCCTCGTTATTGATCTCCATTCCAATATCTTGATAGAATTCATCGGCATCTTTATCCAATTCACCAATATCCCTTTCACAAAAATCAAAGACATTTCTTTGGTGAAACTTTTGAACAACCTTCCAATTGCAACCCAACACAGTATCGTTGGCGTAAAAAACTTGTTTGGCTTGAGTTGTAAGAACAAAAAGATCATTATTATACTATGTCTTACTAACATTTATACAAGTAATATGCTCGTTCACTCTCACGTCAGTTAGATCAAACCATTTGCATTTGAGTAAAACAACCTTCTTATTCTTGATGTAGTGCAACTCTATAATTTCAGATATGACACTGAAGAAGTCAATGATTTCATCATCATGACATCGTTCAACGACAACCCCACTATTTTGACTTCTAACTCGACTATCTTGATCTTATATATGATATCACACCCCATTAACACTGCAATCTATGTATTTCTTCCCACAAATATGAGGCCCACATGCTACTACTTACATGTTACGATTATGTAACCGTGTACGACAAATTGAAAATAAATATAAGGAGACATATTCTTATATTTTCATGTAATTAATATGAATCTTACTCGATTTCTAAACCATGATACAAACTTATGCCTATGTCTTTCTTCAACGTTAACGATCACTTTGCTATGAATTGTATCTTTTGTTCTCTATTGGAAAAAAATGCAGTAAGATTTAGAGTTAATGAAGGAAATTGTAATATGATTGTTTGAATGAAAAGGAATATACGTACTCCATGTATGTATTGACATTCTCATAATTGTTCAAAATATACCAATGGGTAATTTTGAATTCGTCCTTACTTAACTCGACATATTTACCTGCACCAAGTGACCTAACTTTTTGGGAGAAAATAGACAACCCACCATTGTCATTAAAATCAAAGTCACATTCTGGTCTATTAAATCTTATCTCCACATCAGTTAAATACATTGAGTAAAAAGTCAAGCATTCATTTGCTATATAAGCCTTTGCGATAGACCCATCTGTTCAAGCTTTATTACGTACATAATACTTAAGAGAGCATAAAAACCTGAACATAAACAGTTAAAAACTTAGGAATTGTTACAAATAAATAACATAGGAAAAAGTTGTTGAATTTAATATTAATTACCTTTCAATTGGAAACATATATCGAAATTGAACTGGTCCACCAATTTTTGCTTCGTATGGTAAGTGAATTGCCAAATGAACCATAACATCAAAAAACGATGTTCAAACTTACATAGAATCAATGCTATGTTTTTCTCCAATTTATCAAGCTCTTCAAATTTAAATGTCTTGCAACATAATTGCTTAAAAAACTATCCCACTTGGCCCAAAGCAATGAACACATCCTTCGACAGACATCTACGTATTCCAAAAGGAAGTAGTCATTGCAAAAGTACATGACAATCATGACTTTTCAACCCTGACAATTTTCCTTCCAATATGGCAAGCTAAAAAATATTCTTTTTTTACTCCAATTTAATTTAATATCATTTCTCTTATGTTTTCTATTACTTAGGTGTTTGCTAGGTGTAATTTCACCCAAATGTGACAGCTAGTAAACAATGTCATCACCCACAATTGCATAAGAGATTCACCCAACTAAACTGTGCCATTAAACTGTTTACTTCTTCGCCATCTATGCCCATGTTCCAGATAACGACGATCACCTGTATAACATATTTTACTTTGTATCCTTGTTAAATATGTTTGATGATTACAAATAGGACAAGCGATATATCCTTTAGTGCTTCACCCTGACAAATTCCCATAAGCTGGGAAATTATTTGTAGTCCACAATATAGCAACATGCATTGTAAATGTGTTACCTTCAACAACATCAAAAGTTTGTAATCCATATTCCCATAGATCGGTTAAGTCATCAATTAATGGTTGCAAGTAACATCGATGTCCTTACCAGGAGTAGTAGGTCCTAGAATAAGCAAGGAAAACAACATAAAAGGTTCCTTCACACACTTCCATAGAGGTAAATTATATGGGATTAGAATCACTGGCCGTATGCTATATGAATTACTCATATTACCGAAAGGATTAAATCCATCTGATGCCAATCTAAGTCGAACATTACGACAATCTTGTACAAACCATGGGAACTTTCTATCAAGCTCTTTCCATGCCATTAAGTCAGCTGGATGATGTATAATGCTATCATCAATGCGTTTCTACTTATGCCACCTCATATCTACGACTATTTTTGTTGACATAAATAGACTTTGTAATCATGGTTTAATAGAAAAGTATCGAAGGATTTTCATCAGTATCTTTTTCCCTCTCCCATCATCCACCCTCCACCTTGATGTACCACAAATAGGACACTCCTGAAGTTCTTTACTTCCCTTCCAATAAAGAACATAGTCATACTTACAAGCATTAATTGAAATATATCCCAATCTAAGGTCCCTTAACAGTTTTTTCGCACCATAGTAAGATTTTGGTAACTTATGTCCCATAGGTAATGCATCGTTTAGTAAGTCAATTAACATGTCAAACAACTTGTTACTCCATTTATTATAAACCTTCAAATGCAACAACTTCACAACAAATGAGAGTTGAGAAAAATTAGAGCACCCTGGATATAATTGTTCTTGAGCAACTTTCAATAACTTCCCAAAATTATCTTCTGTCATACTACCAATTATGTTAGGCATTCCTGTTTCATTCATAGTCTCCATATAATTCTGACAATCGACTAACATCTCATCAATCCCATCATCACCATCATCATTCACATCACAATCATTAACATCATTATTGTAACTCTCATCATAAGATGTACCGGCACTTCTACTACAACTTGCTTCCTTACGTTCACCATGATAATGCCATGGACTATAGAATTTGTCTATGCCTCAGATGAGCAAGTGATTATATACAACATCTTGACTTTGGAAGTCCATATTTAAGCAATCAATGCATAGATAACTAATACTACATTCATTACCCATTTGATCTTTTACAAATTGCATGAAACTCTTAACTCCTTCTACGTATTCAGTTGACCATTTTTGATGAGACATCCAACTCTTATCCATTTAGCTACACAATACAAGAAGATAACAAAGTTATAACATGCATTTTTCATTATATATTAGGGTAAAATTAACCTATGTTTAATATTACATGCAGTCAACAACATTGTATCAGTTTATACGCACCAATTAAGTAAACAATATACAATAAAATGAAACAACGACCGATATATAAAACAATAAAAGTTATTACTAATTCACATAGTTGAAGATGTATAGTTGTATATAGTTGACTTGAGTTGTTTATGTTATTGGAAAAGAATATGACACTCTTACACAAATTTACAAAGATAGAAATAGGAAAGGGATTAAAATCAAAATAATTTTCTTGGTTTTGGATTAAATGTGGGAGGTAAGGAAAAATGTATCTAAAGATGCCACACAAATTATGCGATTTTTTAGCTCCAAGCAAAAAGAGGAACACAAAATCTGCAAAATAGTATGACCATAAAGTTGGTGAACAACGAAATTTATTATAAATAAATTGAAAACTATGAATTAAAGGTTAAACGACCTCAAATCATATTTAATATGCATAAACATTATAATGACATAATTTATACATATCTAAATTGTGCACAAAGAAAGACATGGAAGAAAGAAGGTTAAAGAATTTCAATGTCGACCCACCATAGGCATTTATATAAAGCAAAAATTGCCTCTTTTATGTTACCTAATTAATATTGATAGTGGTAATTTTGTACATAAGAGTTGTATTGTTTTGATAAGGTGCTAGTGTTTCTTATAATATAATTAATAACGTTTTTGGAAAATAAAGAATTGCATTATAAAGAATTACATATATAACAAAAACATATGTTTTTATCTATATAGGATTTTAAGCTTATCAATGATGCTTTCTCAGGGTAGGTTTTATTTTTGTTTATATTTTCTTTAATCAAACTCCAAAAACATATTTTTTGTTTTTTGAATAATGAATAATTATTTTTTTAATTCACTCTAGTTCCTCGAGGGATCGGCTCCTACTTATGATTGTATTACCTGCTAATAAAAGATTTATTTACCTGAGATTTAGTTAATAAATTAATGATAGGCAAATTCATAACTTAGATAGAGAAGTTCCTTATTAAAAGATAGGATATAAAGTACTATAATTGCTAAGTAGGATCAATTATATTCTTTTAATATTATTTATAGTTAATAAATTAAAATCAAATTAACACAACAAATAAGTTGCAAAATCATTTGAATATGAGTCCTTAAGGAGCCTCGACTTACATGTAATATTAAGAACTAAAAGACTATCATTTATTTTTTTTTAGCATTCACATTTATGTCATACAAGCTTGGCATTCCCTTATGACTTCATCTTAATTGAATCTTTAGTTGGAAAAGAAAACCAACTAGAAGAGATACATAAACAAGAACAAACATGGAGTTACAACTGCACAAAAATCAGTTCCCATTTGGGTCCCAAAGAACCATCATTCCCATAAGACCTGGAATGAAAAGCTCTGTTTTTGGTATTTGGCTTTTAGTAAGCAATTGATAATGGCTGCGGGTTTTATTTTTTCCATTAGTCCGATGATAACTGTCAAGTATTACCTTCAATACTTGCAGATGGGAGGTGGCTTACAATTCAAGACCTATATATAAATTCCCTACAAAGGTGTTTGATGAAAATAAATAAATTTTCGGACAAAATATGAAACAAAACATTGGCACAGGACTTTCATCGAACACCTTGTAACTAGAACATAAAACACACCCAACTTCAACCATTCATTCATTATGTTCCCTTTCTTCACCATCCCTAACACAATTCAACGTAAACCTAACAATATAGTTGTTCAATCCATGCAAACAACTCAAGAAATCGAAGAAAGCATAACAATTTTACAATCGGGAACATTAACACATTCTAAAACAAACCCACAACAAATGAAAGAAACTTTCCAGGTTGAGCTCAACTCCACGAGACGATAGATGGGGGGAAGATAAGAACAGAAAATCGAGAAAAACAGCAGAAGGTTGCAGTGAAGAAACAACGAAGAAAATTGATTTTGTTTTAGAGAAAACGAAGAAACGACGGAGGGGGAGGGAGGAAGGCTGCGGGTTTGATTTTTAGTTAGGTGGGACAAACGACGTTGTCCTACCTAAAATTTTTTTACCTTTGCAAAATTCAGCCACGAAACTAGGAATCATCGTAAAATGCCAAACCTTTAGCTAAGATATATGATAACCGTTGCCAATACGTTTGGCAAAAGGAAAAAAATGACGTAGTTATATTAGTCTGAACTCCCACATTTTGCGACGAAACTAATATTCGTCTCAAAATGCCACGCTTTGGCTACGAAACACCTATAGAGTTGCAAAATGTACAACATTTTGCTACCAATATGTTAAATCGTTGCCTAATCTTTATAATTTCACTACGAATGTTAGAAAACGTCGCCAAAACCCAAGCATTTTCTTCTTAATTAATTAACATATATGAGTTTTTCCTATTATCAATAACAAAAAGAAAAATTAATCTTCTCAATTGTATATGTATTTGCTTAATTTTTGGGAATGACTAATCTTTAAATATAATTTGATAGAAATAGTTTTATAATTATATTATAATGTCTTCTTATATTAATTAGAATAATTAAATTGTTTATTTATTTAAATAAGTTTTTTGAAATTATATTAATGAAAATGTATAATTGTCTGAAAATTGTAAG
>JANQBM010000220.1:5932371-5952004 GCA_025594535.1 Erythroxylum domingense | reverse complement strand
ATAAGATGTACCGGCACTTCTACTACAACTTGCTTCCTTACGTTCACCATGATAAAGCCATGGACTATAGAATTTGTTTATGCCTCGGATGAGTAACTGATTATATACAACATTTTGACTTTGGAAGTCCACATTTAAGCAATCAATGTATGGACAACGAATACTACATTCATTACCCATTTGATCTTTCACAAATTGCATGAAACTCTTAACTCCTTCTACGAATTCAGTTGACCATTTTCGATGAGACATCCAACTCTTATCCATTTAGCTATATAATACAAGAAGATAACAAAGTTATAACATGCATTTTTTGTTTTATATTATGGTAAAATTAACCTATGTTTAATATTACATGCAGTCAACAACATTGTATCAGTTTATACGCACCAATTAAGTAAACATTATACAAAAAAATGAAACGATGACCGATATATAAAACAATAAAGGTTACTACTAATTCACATAGTTAAAGATGTATAGTTGTATATAGTTGACTTGAGCTATTTATGTTGTTGGAATAGAATATGACACTCTGATACAAATTTACAAAGATAGAAATAAGAAAGGGATTAAAATCAAAACAATTTTCTTGGTTTTGGACTAAATGTGGCAGGTAAGGAAAATTGTACCTGAAGATGCCGCACAAATTATGCGATTTTTAGCTCCAAGCAAAAAAAGGAACACATAATCTGCAAAATAGTATGGCCATAAAGTTGGTGAACAACAAAATCTATTATAAATAAATTGAAAACTATAAATTAAAGGTTAAACGACCTAAAATCATATTTAATATGCATAGACATTATAATGACATAATTTATACATATCTAAATTGTGCACAAAGAACAAATATTAGGATACTCCAATAATTAAGAAATGGAAGAAAGAAGGTTAAAGAATTTCAATGTCGACCCACCATAGGCATTTATATAAACTAAATTGCCTCTTTTATGTTACCTAATTAATATGGATAGTGGTAATTTTGTACATAAGAGTTGTATTGTTTTGATAAGGTGGTAGTGTTTTTTATAATATAATTGATAATTTTTTTGGAAAATAAAGAATTGCATTATAAAGAATTACATATATAACAAAAACAAATGTTTTTATCGATATAGGATTTTAAGCTTATCAATGATGCTTTCTAAGGTACCTATGTAGGTTTTATTTTTGTTTATATTTTCTTTAATCAAACTCCAAAAATATATTTTTTACTTTTTGAATAATTAATAGTTATATATTTTTTAATTCACTTTATTTCCTCGAGGGATCGACTCCTACTTATCATTGTATTACCTACCAATAAAAGATGTAGTTACCTTAGTTTTAGGTAATAAATTAATGATAGGCAAATTCTTAACTTAGATAGAGAAGTTCCTTATTAAAAGATAGGATGTAAAGTACTATAATTGCTAAGTAGGACCAATTATATTCTTTTAATATTATTTATAGTTAACAAATTAAAATCAAATTAACACAGTAAATAAGTTACAAAATCATTTGAATATGAGTCCTTAAGGAGCCTCAATTTACATGTAATATTAAGAACTAAAAGACTATCATTCATGTTTATTTAGCATTCACGTTTATGTCATACAAGCTTAGCATCCCCTTATGACTACATCTTAATTGAATCTTTAGTTGGAAAAGAAAACCAACTAGAAGAGATACATAAACAAGAACAAACATGGAGTTAAAACTGCACAAAAATCAGTTCCCATTTGGGTCCCAAAGGACCATCATTCCCATAAGACTTGGAATGAAAAGCTTTGTTTTTGGTATTTGGCTTTTAGGAAGCAGTTGACAATGGCTGTAGGTTTGATTTTTTTCCATTAGTCAGATGATAACTGTCAACTATTGCCTTCAATCCTTGCAGATGGGAGGTGGCCTACAATTCAAGACCTATATATAAATTCCCTACAAAGGTGTTCGATGAAAACAAATAAATTTTCGGACAAAATATGAAACAGAACATTGGCACAGGACTTTCATCGAACACCTTGTAACCAAAACATAAAACACACTCAACTTTAACCATTCATTCATTATGTTCCCTTTCTTCGCCATCCCTAACACAATTCAACACAAACCCAACAATATAATTGTTTAATCCATGCAAACAACTCAAGAAATCGAAGAAAGCATAACAATTTTACAATCAAGAACATTAACACATTCACAAACAAACCCACAACAAATGAAAGAAAACTTTTCAGGTTGAGCTCAACTCCATGAGATGATAGATGGGGGGAAAATAAGAATAGAAAATCGAGAAGAACAATAGAAGGTTGCGGTGAAGAAACAACGGAGAAAATGGATTTTGTTTTAGAGAAAACGAAGAAACGACAAAGGAGGAGGGAGGAAGGCTGCGGGTTTGATTTTTAGTTAGGTGGGACAAACGACGTTGTCCTACCTAAATTTTTTTTCTTTGCAACATTCAGCCACGAAATTAGGAATCGTCTTAAAATGCCAAAACTTTAGCTCCGATATATGATAACCATTGCCAATACGTTTGGCAAAAGGCAAAAAATGACGTAGTTATATTAGTCTGATCTCCCACATTTTGCAATGAAACTAATATTCGTCGCAAAATGCCACGCTTTGGCTACGAAACACCTATAGCGTTGCAAAATGTACAAAATTTTTCTATCAATATGTTAAATCGTCGCCTAATCTTTATAATTTCACTACGAATGTTGGAAAACGTTGCCAAAACCCAATCCAAGCATTTTCTTCTTAATTAATTAACATATATGAGTTTTTCCTATTACTAATAATAAAAAGAAAAATTAATCTTCTCAATTATATATGTAATTGTTCTTCATTTGCTTAATTTTTGGGAATGGCTAATCTTTAAATATAATTTGTTAGAAATAGTTTTATAATTATATTTCAATGTCTTCTTATATTAATTATAATAATTCAAATAAGTTTTTTGAAATTATATTAATGAAAATGTATAATTGTCTGAAAATTGTAAGTCAATGTTATTTTATTTAAATGGTCAACATATTAATTTCCAAATAGTTTTCAAATGGATCATTTAATTTTTAATTCAAATTATGTTTTATTTGGAATAGGAAAATAAATTTATTAAAAATTATTTATGAACCAAGGTGTTTTAGTCACGAACCATGTATTAGTCGCTACATCTGATGATTGTCGACTAAATACAATAAATTGTACCAAATTAATTAATACTACTTTCAAACAACTATAGTAAACAATAAACGACATCGTTTACCTAAACTAGAGAAATGACATGATTTTGTATTAAGTTTTCAGAGACAAAAACATAAACCTCTCGTAGATAACTTTTTGGGTTTTGTGTTCTGCTCATCGTCGTCGAAGACTAATTATTAACTGAATCAGTATTAGTCTTCTGTTCTATTGTGATTATTCTTTTGTTCTTTTGTTCTATTATGATTATCTCACAAACTAAAACCCTTTAGGTGTTTATTGTGTTGGTTTAATTATGCATTTGATGTATAAGTTGTGTTTATGGTTGTGTTTTAAAGATGATTTACTATTTATCTTTGTTATTTGTTTATGTCTTTCTTCCCACCAATGTTTAATGCTTACTCTCATCAAAGCTTTGTTCTTGCATTGATGAAATTATTTCAAGAGTAGGGATGGCAGTGGGTTTTCAACCCAGTTAATATCTACACCACCCGATGGATATCCAAAAACTTGAATAATCCAATGGATTTGGATATGGGTAGTAAATCGAAAAAACCAATGGATTTTAAATGGATAATGGATTTAGTCGTAAAAAATGGATATGGATATAGGTTGAGTAATACCCAAACTGAACCCTATCTATTACCATCCCTATTCAAGAGTATTTTTACTTTTATTCATTTCCAGTAATAGTAATATAGAGACATATAGATAATAATATATTTCTGTACATTAAGAACATCGTGTTATGTCTATTCTACTTTAAATTCAAAATTTTGCATATGATAAAAATTACACAATAAATTTTTGAAATTTTAGTAACGGTAATTTTCATATCATTAGGCACATTAAAGATGTATAAGTGCTAAACTGGAGTAGTTTCACTTGTCATCATTTTATTATAAATCAACTTTTGCATAATATACCTCTTAACATTATTAATTAAGGAATGTCGACATAGAGACTAGTTCTGGATGCTCCTAATTCATTCCATTGGGAGGAATGTGGCAAAATTATTCGTACTGAAAAAACCAACAATGAAGAAAAAATCTCCACTTCATACACTAATCATCATTTGCTTTCCATGGCCGATCTTCTGCTTCAAGGTGTTTAGTATCATTTGAACAACATCACTTTCCTCATTGTGTACATCTCATTTCCTTTTATGAAGCTATTATATATATTTATATTCGATAGTTTATACTACATGTTGTTTTAAGCTTCCTTGAGTCTCGAAAATGACATGTATAGCTATGGAGGTGGAAGCAATGTCACAATATTCCGTAAAGGATTAGAGAAATCGGTTGTTTTGGAAAATTCGTCAATTCCAAATACTTCATCTGCTCATGTATGTATGCATGTCACTCCAATTTCAGTTCATTTAACGGTTTACAAATATGACAATATCTAACTTTATATTGATTGTGTTTTAGGTATTAAATCTAGTAACTTATTCATTACATCCTTTACAAGTTTAGTTATAGCAGAAAAGCTATTGCAAGAGGGTGTGAAAAACCCTACACTTGAGGGAACAACTGTTACTGCTCCAATTGGTGCGTTTGAATGTGCAAGGACCCTTCTTAGGAATCCAGACATCGAGGACTCGTTTAACTTTACCGACTCTCATGTTACTTAAAATCCAAATAAATAATTATATCATTGTCATTTAGCGAGTTAATCAACTGAACTCAGCTTCAACATTTTTTTATTGTTGTATCTGTAATAATTTATCAAACAACATATGTACTACTTAGGGGTCAAGTTGCGTACTATTGAATATAGACTATTATTGTTCTAGTTCTATGAGTGTATGAATTGGGTAACTTCTAATTCAAATTTTGTACTACTCCATATATCATATTATTATATTGATAAAATTATTTAAAATTTTTATAACTAATTTTTGCAATGTTAGCAAATACTAATGATTAATTAATATCACTTTTTAACACTTAAAATAATATTGTGAGTTTTTTTGAATAATACATTGTGAACATTCAAAACAAATCTCCAATAAAATATATGTTAACTATGATAGATTATAAAATGTTAGTTTAATAATTTTGAAAAATGTCAACCATTTGGTGACGATTTTAAGAAATCTTCACCAAATATATACATTCAACGACGATTTACAGAATTTGTTACTAAATGTGCACCATTTAGTGACGATTTCTAAAAATCGTCATTGAATGCTTAACATTTAGTGACGATGACAAACAATCGTCGCTGAATGTTTAATCTTTTATGACTAAACCAAACTTTCGTCACAAAATATTGACCTTTTGGTGACACTTTAGAATATCATCGCCAAATTTAGAACCTTTGGTGACAATTTTCTCCTTTTGTAGCCAAATATTTGATAATTTTTGGTGACATTTTCTAAAATCATCGCCATAACATTATTTAGCGACGAATTGTTGAAATTGTCACCCATTGTGCATCATTTAGTGATGATTTTTCTTAATCGTCACTAAATAGTAAGCATTTGGTGACAATTTTTTCTATACGTCATCAATGGTTTTTTTCTATACGTCGCCAATGGTTTTCCCATTTGCGACACTTTTTTTCGTCGCTAAATGGTTAGTTTTAGTGACGAAATATTTTAATCATCGCAATTTTTCTTTTGCGACGAATGTGATTTCGTCGTAAAATAAATTGTTGCCAAAAGTTATGTTTGTTATAGTGTGACGAGGAGTGAAGATCATCAGATATATTACTTTTATTCAAGACCGACCTTGTTCCATCATTTCCTGACCACAAATTTTGCTGGATTTACTAAAATTTATGACTATGTAGGGATGTCAAAGACAAGGGATGTCATCTTTGTTGTCAGGGATGGCATGGGAATGGAAGAATTGGTCCCACTGACGAGGCCTATTCCATATGGATCGAAGACATCTTTGTTCTGGAGACAATTCTCAAAAAAATTGCTCCATAAGGGGATTCTCTGTTTCAATTAACCAGTTTCAACCCTGTTTCATTAAATCTCATTCACACATTTATATTCATATGGATCAAATTAAACGGAACAAGGTTAAAACAATCTAAGTGAAACAGGGTGCTCCAACCCTCTGGAACTCCCTTGCTTATCTCATGAAGTATGCCAAATTCTTAAAGTCAGTGCTCAGGAGTGGTAATTGTCTTGTTTGATAACCACAAACAAAGAGGTGGGAATTAGAATACAAATTTCATCCTTAACTTTTAGTTATTTGGTTGGCATTAATAAATAAAATATGAAATAATAAAATTATAATAAATTCTAAATAATTATGAAATTTTATTATTATAAGAAGGTGTAGTTATATGGAATGAAAACTAATATCTAACTATTGTCATTAAAATTATCTTTTATATTAATTTCTTTAATATTTATTTTATTTCATTTCATAGACATTTTTATTCTTATCATACACATTATTCATAATTATTTAAAAATTAAAAATTATATAAATTATTGAAAATTTATAAATTATTTATAAATATAAAATATTTTAATTAATTATATATAAAATAAATTTTATAATTACTAAATATGAGTAAAAATTTGAATATTTCTCTTGGATTTATTCAACATAACTTCTTTTTTTCCTTTTTCTTTGTGTTTTGTCTCAACCGAAGCTTTCTATTTGCTTTTCTCTTTGGTTCTTCTCAACGTATCTCTCTAGATTAGTTTTTAATTTCTTTATTTTTCATTTTCTGTTAAATTTGTATTTTTATTTTCTCAATTATTATTGTATACAAACATGTTCATCATTTTTGGGGAAATCATTGAATGAATTAAGTCGTTTTAATTTTATGTATAAGAAAAATCATACACAAATACTTAAAAATTAATAATTTGCTGAATCATTTAAAATAAAATTAATTATTTATTTATTAAATATAAATTTTTATTAATTATAATAATATAAAATATTTAATTAATTATTTACAAAATCAATCACATAATAATTAAACATAAGTAAAAAAATTTCATTAAAAAAATTTGATTACCATTCTTAATATTTGATACCAAACTGGTATAACTATTAACTTCTATAATCTTATTCTTAGTGTTTGCAGGCTAAAAGCCCAAATTGGGGCTTAATCTTTTTAAGTTTGATCAGTTTACGACTTAAACTTGTAACTTACTCAAAGAAGGTCTGAAATTTCACGAGTCTGCTCAATTTAAGATTTTTTGGACGAAAATTACGTCGTGCTTTACACACGCCATTACAATGTACAACGTGACACTGTTACTATTTTTTTAAATGCCAAGTTTAAAAGAGTAAAAGCTTGCTTGGTTTTAAGTTTTAACCCTAAATTTTGTAAATTTCCTAAAGTTAAAAAAGAGAAACCCTAAATTCACTAGTAAAAGTTACAGAAAACCCTAAACTCCCACCGTCTTCCCTCTTTGACACATCTTCACCGTCGGTCAATTCGCACTCCAGCCTTCATGCAAAGGTTGTCTTGCCTAGTTCACGCATTAAAATCGTCACTCGATCCATGCTTCTTCCTTCGTTGAAGGGGTTGTCTTGCCTGGTTGACGTATCTTCACCGTCGCCCGATCCGCACTCCAGTCTTTATTGAAGGAGTTGACTTGCCTGGATCACGCTTCGTCTCTTGAAACTAAGGTAAGTCCTACAATCAAGTATCAGCCATTAGACTTAAGAATGGTAAAAAATTTGATTATGATATTGGTAAAGAGAAGAAAGTGCAAAGGAGGAAGATAATATGAATAAGATGGGCATAAGCAAACTGGTATTATTTTCGTCTTCAACTGAAAATGATCAGGAGCATTCACCTTGAACCACTATTAAACCCTAGAAGCTACCCATTTTGTAACCTCAAATGCTAAAGAAAATATTTTTAGGAAGTTGCATATCAATATACCCTTTATATACTAATATTTTGAAGAAGATTATCTCTAAAAAAATAAACTTGAGGATTATATTATGGTTCTTTTAACCAAGGAGTGTAGTGTAACTTGTATGACTAATTACCTGTAAAGATAAAGGATCTTGGGAGTTTTATGATTCCATGCCATTTTAGTGCTTCTAATGTTACCAATTGTTTATGTTTGCGCGTGTTAATCTAATGACTTAAGTAGCTTAGAATAGGTGAATTGAAGCCTACTATAGTGTCACTCTAACTTATGTATTGGTTATAAAATACCTAACTAGGATAATGGAAGATCTACTTCCTAAAGTAGAAAATTTCATCTTTCCTACCAATCAAAGCACAATAAGAAAGCAGTTGATCCCACTAAATCTTAATTTGATGCTTTGTAATAAATAAAAACACTTTGCCCTCCTATCCTACATCCTTTTTTGTTTAAATGTTAAGTGGTTGTTCTATTAAAGGAAAAGTTAACATGTGACACTTGCAACTCTAGTTTGATTACTAAAAATTAGAAAAAATTATCAATTATAAAGAAACAAAATGATAACTTTTTATGGGAGACTTATTGATTAATTTCCAGCATTATTGGTGCATAAGTCTAACATGTAGTCCTTTATTTCAATTTAGGGTTTTATTAAGGGAAGAAACATTATTAGTGAAAAAAAAAGGAAACATCAAGTAAGAAGGAAATGAAATGTGATCATATAGAGAAATAATCTTTTTTAGAGTTAATCTTAGATCCTTGTGTATATATACAAACCATATGAATGTATAGTGATTGCCTATGACCCAAATAGAATTAAGGTCTTAAACATTTTCTCCATGAACTAAATTATTCATCTCTCAATAAACTTGCTTCAAGAGAGGACTAAGTTTTTTCCTACTTCTTTTATAAGTCCAATTATGAATTCCAAAGAAATTCCTTATAATAAAAAAATCATAGATATCCATTATTGAATTGACTCTCTATAAATTGTTCTAAGTGAGGCTTTAATATAGTGCTCCCCTATACTTTTAACCTGAAGGGAACATATTTTTAAAGTAATTTAATAACGATTTTAAGATTTGTGCTAATCACATAGAAGCTACTGATCTAAAGTACAAAGAAAATTTCTTTATTTGGAGGAATTAAAAAATTTAGAAATTAGCATATAAAAAAAATCTAGATGGGTTTTTGCCAGTAATGACTGGATGGATGAATTTTTACAAAGCAAAACAATCCTTAGTAGCCCCTTTTCTTAGATCATTATCTAAGTATCATTCACAAGCATTTTCACTATACTATCAAAGAAAAAACAACAATTCATTACTGAAATATATGAACATATTTAGCTAAAACAACATAAAAATGTACCAAAATTATTGGAAAGAGTCGACAACCATAAAACCTTCTTCCTAGATTTTCATCAGTCTATGAAGTTCATCTTGGTGTTTTCAAGTTACAGTAAAATATTTAGCCTCTCCGTCATAGTCCCATTCAACTGGGTAAGTTGAAGAAATCAGCTTGTATGACCTCAAATCAAGCTTAGAACGCGTCCCTCTACTGCTAAAGATGAAAGCTTCAAAAATTTCGACTCAAAACAAAATTACAACCAAGAAAACAAAAAACAGAATCATCTAATCAACCTCATTACCTTGAAGAACTACTCGTTGAGCTCATTCTTAAATATTACACATAATGTTGTAATGTTGATTATGCACGTACTGATAGCTAAATGATGTCTACAGAATTGAATTTGTTTGCTCCTAAAAATCTGTATCTCTTCCATGAATTTCATATAAATCACATCCTACGTACAATGTCAAGTAGATAGGGAAGAGAAAACTTTATCATATCCTACATACAAATGTACAATAAAATTGCACATGAAAACAATTATAATTTATATACTATTCGGCCCTATAATCAAACCCATTTAAAGAAGATAATGTAATTTACCTAAATGTAACATTGATAAGGAAACTTTCCATAAAAAGGAAAATGGGCAAAGGAATAAAGTGAAGATTCAATCACCATAAATTATATCCAAAAACCCAACCACCCATTTGCCTCCAACAACAAAAGAGAGAGCTCACACTACGTAGAAGACATAAGCAAGATTAGAGTCAAGACATATTTATGAAGAGTTGATGTGTGCAAGAATTGGACATTGGTTGGAAGGGCATTAATGCAAGAAATAGCAATCAAAAAAGAAAAGGTCTAGTATTTAAAGGGAACATTGGATTGAGCAAGTAAGGTGAGACCAATGTCAACAATATGACAAATTTTGCATTATGCAATTCCATTTTGTTTATGAGTATAAGGGCAAGAAATACAATGTATAATACTAGGATTGGAAAAATATTTATGTAATTTTTGATATTCCCCACCCCAATCAGAATGAAAGGCTTTTATTTTATAGTTGAATTGACACAAAATAAGTTGCTTAAAGGATAGAAAGATAGAATAAACATCGCTTTTCTGTTTTAAAAAATAAATCCATGTGAATCGTGTAAAGTCATCAACAAAGAGAACAAAATACCTATAGCCTGAATTGGACAGAATAGGAGCGGGGCCCTAAACATCAGAATAAACAATATCAAATGGTTTTCTACTTGTATGATCTACCGTAGCTAGAGGGACATGAGATAACTTTCCTTGAAAATAAAAAGAACATGGGTCTTTAGTAACACTAGAACAAGGTAATTGATTAGTTTTGATAATTTTATGAACAAGCCGAAAGTGAGGATGGCCTAACTTGGAATGCCAATCTTAAAGAGAAGGAACGTCTCCAACCATGGCCAATTTGAGGGAGGTGGGGTGCAAAGCGTAAACTCTATGCTCACTCTTGCCATCCAGAAGAATTCTCTTAGTAAGTTGGTCCTTAACAACAAAATGGGATAGCCAAAATTTAAAGAAACAAGAATTATCAACAGTAAATTTCTAAACAGATAGGAGGTTCTTGACAATATGAGGGATATGTAGAACTTGTTTTAAGCTAAAGTACCATTAGTAGAAGGGAGAAAAGCATTACTAGTGTGAGAAATTGGAAGCCCTTGGCCATTACCTACATAGAGTTAGTCATTACTCGAGTATGCTCGTGGAATCTGAACAGTGGAGATGTCTGGAGTAACATGGTAGTTAGCTGCTGTGTCTGGAAACCAGGGAAGTGGTTGAGATGAAGTAGTAGGATATGGAGGTGGAGACGAATAAAAGTCACCATAAGAGATTTGATTTTCTTGAGGTATTTAATTTTGATGAGGAGCATAACGATGCCTGCACCTATCTACTGTATGATTACATAATCCACAGATCTAGCAAAGGCCTCTTAAACGCTTAGAACGAGAGTGAGAAGGAGACCTCTATGAAATAGATGGCAGTGAAGCAGCAGAGTGACTAGATGCAGGAGCAGAGTGACCAGATACAGGAGTAGAGACTAATTTAGTTGTAGCATTAGCAGATGGAATTTCATGTGAATTATTGACAAGAACTTCATAGGCAACCAAATGGCCAAATAACTCATGAAACGGAACAGGGTCAAATCGAAAGATAAGGGTGGTGATGATGCCATGGTATTCACTACCAATGTTATGGTAGACAATAGCATTGAACTCTGCTATTGTGAGTGTTCTTCCTGCAAGACTCAATTGATCAGAGAGACTTTTGGCTTTGTGAAGATACTCGAAAACAGATAAATCGTTTTTCTTAAGTTCTTGTAACTCAATGTTGATTTGCAGTTGCTTGTTTTGAGAGACCGCTCCAAATGTGTGAGCTAAAGCTTGCCAAACAGCAAAAGAGGAATCAAGACCGATTATATAGGGAAAAATCTTCCTCAGTAAGAGAAGATAGAAGCCATGAAAGAAGCATTTGATCTCTGTAAAACCACTCTTTATAGGCAGGATTTGAAACTGATTAAGAGGGATCGGTGGAGGATGGAATAGTTTTAGATGGTGCTGTACAGGTTCCATCAATGATCCCCCTAAGTTTTTGGTAGTTTAACAGCGAAAAGAATTGAGTTTTCCAAGATAAATAGTTTTTACTGGTTAATTTTACAAAGAAGACATGATGGATATTGGTGGGGATAGGAGAAGACCGGTTTGCCATGACTAGCTGGTTAGGTGTTTCAGAGTTGTTCATAGATCTAATACCGTGTGATTGCAGAAAGACAACAATCCCTCACATTGTATTGCAATAGTGAAACGTATATATACAAATACAAGACTATCTGGATAACACAAAACTATTGGTTTGAATCTATCTAACTAGCTATGTACAAGTTGAAGAAGAGTTTAACATGAAAAGAAATATATCATGTACAGGAAAAGGATAAGAAGTTTGAATGAGATAAACTATATCACTAACAGGCACAACCGAGAGAAGAGAAAGAGGGTGAAAACACTTGTTGAAAAAAATGGTTGATTTAGGGTTGAAGACTAGAAATTTAAATGAAATTAAAATGTTTTCATAAATTTCACTGGCTTGGACAATAGCTTATATATTCTTAACGTGACATCTAAAGACTAACTAGCCTGCATATGACAGCACCTGTAAAACACATCCTACTTTTCATCCAAAAAAGTCTTAAATTGAGTGGACTCGTAAAATTTTAGACCTTGTTTGAATAAGTTACAAGTTTATGTCCTAAACTAATCAAACTTAAAAAGGCCCCAATTTGGGCTTTTAGCCTAAGATTAAGCATGAACTAAATATCATTAGCATTTTAACATATTGAAACTTGAATAACACATTTCTATCTAATGCAAAAATAAAATAAAACAAAATATGTATTACCTTACTATTTAATAAAATGAGTTATTTCATTTCTATGCTACTCACCTTTATGTACAATCTCCTATAAATTAAAATATTTATCTATAAGAAAAAACCTAATCATTTTTCTCAAATAAAAGTAATCATTTTATTAAATAATTAAGCAAAATTAATATCTCAACCTGTTAGCTAAAAGTGATGACAATTGTATCGTAATGATCTTTATTTAAATTTTGTTAGAAATATATATACAATAAATGAGATCCACTCTAATGCGAATTAGGATTCCATATAATTCACATATAAAGGGATGAATGATGTTAATTCACTTTTTAGCTCATTTGAAGTTACTGTAATGAATGATTTTGAAAATTTTTTATCAATGATAATCATAAAATAAGTACAATAATAATAAAAGAGAGTAGAAAAAGAGATATAAAATTGGTTCATAGTTATTAAGCCAATCCTTGACCTATGTCCACTTCCTAAGCTCCACTTAGAAATTTGTTGTTCTTTTCCTTAAATGCATGAAGAGGAACCCACCATATATCTTCTTTCTTTGTCACAGGCAAAGAGGAACTCATACAATTATTTCAATTTATCACAAATAAAGAGGAATTCTTATAATTGTCTTAGTTAGTCGCAGGTTACAACTTTTACTCAAGGTCAAGAGAAACTCCTACCGTGTATATTACAGTAATTTTCCTAATTAAAACTATTACAAGAGTATATATAAATCAAAACCCTCCCTTTTTACTCATACTAATAGACTATGGCTCCATATATGTTATGCAATACACACATGAACTCTCTAACCTATTAAGGCTTTTAGCATCTCTCTAATATGTCAAATTTTCTTTTTACAACTCAATGTGACCTATTTATACCAGAAACTAAATCAAATGGTTGTTAGATATATGAATTAGTCATTACATTAACAAGTTTTTGAGCATATTTAGTTAATCAATCTCTTACCATCAGTTAGCCAATATTTGTTTGATATGGGTATTGACTAGTCGAACATCTAACATACAATATGTAACTTCTGAAAAGTCTCAAAGTCTAATTGATCTAAAAATTTTAACTGGTCATTTGTTCACTAGTTGGCATATTGATTAGCCAATGCCACACTATCCATTTTGTTTTTTTAAATCTTAGTTTAGGCTAGTTATACCAAATATTTAGGCTAGACTAGCCTATCCTCTAAAAGATGGTGAGAAATTCGGATAAAGAGGAGGTTAATTAATAATTAGGCCTATCACAACGTTCACTTATATGATTTATGAGCATGATTACTGAGGTTTATAGACAAGAACAGTATTGCTATGCACGTTTGAGGATTTAAAGTACCCTTAATATCATACCATTTTTCTCCACGTTAACCCACATTTCAAGATTTTCGTTATCTTCTCTAACAGATTTGCGTTTTTTTCCTCCTGATTACTCGATAAGATATTACATGAAGTTACAACCTTAATAATATAGAGTGTAAAATGCAAGCTATCAAGTTTTAGCTCTGCTGCAGTTTTTAAAGCTAACCTCTTCCCTGCAATTCACTCTTTTTTGATAGAAAAATACAAGGAAATATGAGAAGGAAAAGCTTATTTCATTGAGCATAAATATCAAATATTTATACAACATATCCACAACTAAATTTGCAGAAAAATCTGCTAAACCAAAGCATAAAATATCTTCCAAAAAAATAGCATAAAGACTAGGACTTTAATTGACTTTTGACTCTTTCATCTTTGACTCTTTCAATCTGAAATATTTGTGGCATCTTAAATCACAATATTCAACACACTCTCTAACATGTCATGTCACCTGTCATTATAACTAAACTGAAAATTTTGTGTTATCGTTTCTGTTTCATCTCTTTTACCATCAAATTTGTTGTTAGACATTCAGGCAAAAACAATAAACAGTAACCCTCAAATATGAACTAGAATTCACGCAGCATACATGGGATTCCTTGGTTTTACCCCAAATATTGTGTCTTAACTAGTGCAACCAAATATTTTTATTGGGTGCTAGGATTCTGGTCCAGATTTTCATTGTTTTATGCTTCTTTTAAAGGATAAAACTCATGGAACATTTGTCTTTGATTTCTTACACTATACGCGCTCTCATTTTTGCTGATTCTTTTACATCAGAATTTGATGAATTATCAGAATTAATTAATAAAAAGCAAGAAGAAGGTGAAACTTGAATAGAGTGTATTCATGATGAAGATGACCTATCTCTCTCCAGAAAGCTGACCTATGCTTATATAACTATAAATGGTAATAAACTAATATACGTGGCGACTGGATGGCAGAGTTTTAAAACTCTTACGTAACAAACTTCATAACAGACTATCGCTCTAACTAATTAAAGAATAAAGGGAAATTAACAATTGTTTTTAACATCCCCCCTCAAGCGAGGCTGTGGTGAAAGCACAACGAGCTTGATTTTAAGATAATTGAAGCGACTGGAGGACAACATCTTGGTCATGATATCTGCTACCTGGTCTAAAATGGGAACATAAAGTACTTTTAAAACTTGCTTGGCAATGAGATCATGAACACAATACATATCAATCTCTATATGCTTAGATTTGGAATGTATGATAGGATTACCAACAAGTTACACTGATGTTGTCCACCTAAAGTATGGGTTTTCAAGACTATTTAAGCCCCATTTCTTGTAACAAGTAAAGAAACCATGCAATTTTAGTGGCAGCAGTAGCTAAAGAGCGATATTCAGACTCGGTACTTGAACGAGCCACTGCCTGTTGTTTTTTAGAGGACCAGGAAACTAAATTCTCACCAAGATAAATGCAATAACCACCAATAGATTTACGGTCAATGAAATTTGTAGCCCAATTTGCATTAAAGAATGCAATAAGTTCACAGTGTTAAGAAGGTTTATAAAACAAGCTTTGGTTTGTTGTTCCTCGAAGGTATCGCAATACCCTTTTACAAGCACACCAATCTGCCTTTGGAGGAATCTGCATGTGTTGGCTGAGTTTGTTAATAATAAACAAAATTTTTGTCCTTGTGATAGTAACATTTAGTAAGCCTCCAATGATACTATGATAGAAACTTGGATTTCAGTAAGGTTCCAACTCTTTGGTAGTTATAGTCTCACTCGAAGAGAAAAAAGTTGGAAGAGGATTGTAGAGCTCATATTTGCTTTCTTCAGTAAGGATTCGATATATTTGGTCTAGGAAAGATGAAGACCGTAGGAGCTCCTGGTAGCATGAATGCCCAAGAAAAAGTGAAGAGATCAAAGCTGCTTCAAGGAAAATTCTTTGTTCAACTTGTTAATCAACTGTTAAATAGCATCTTTAGTATTCCCAGTAATGAGAATGTAGTCTACGTAGATAAGAAACAATATGTAAACACCATTAGTGTTGTAAATGAATAAAGAGGTATTTGTTTTGGCATTAGAGAATCCCAAATGCAAAAGAATAGTTTTAAGTCTATAAAACCAAGCTCTAGGCACCTGACAAAGACCGTATAATGCCTTTTTTAGAAGACAAACATGATGAGGTTTGTCTTTACTAACACATCCTTCTTGCTATAGCATATAAACAAGTTCCTTCAGATAGCCATTCAAAACGCATTATTAATATCTAATTGCTGAATTGAGTTACTGCTAAGCTTAAGACAATGCAAACTGTTGCAGGCTTCATTACAGTTCTAAATTTTTTGATGAATTCTATGCCAGGAGTCTGAGAAAAACCTTTGGCCACCAAACGTGCTTTATACCAAACGTGGAAATCATGGCTGACATTTGTGATGCTTGATACTATTACCTCTAAGACATTTGTTGATTTGGTTGTTATTGTTGAGATTGTCCTTGGTAATAGATGGTTGTTATGTGTCCAGGTTTGCTACAAACCTGGCATACTGGTATGTTGTGTCCACATCCTTTGCCTCTGTAACCTCTTCATTTTCCTCTATTGTTTCGGCCTCCACCACGATTTTGGTTTTATGATGGAAATCACTCATTCTCCATAATCCCTCACACAAACCCATCAAATTCAGAACATCAGTAGGGGAGTTTTCGGACAATAGTTGTGCGTGTGTGTGAAGTGAAGGAGATGATTATGAAGAGTCGAAGAAAGAAGGAAAAAATAAAGTAAACTGATCAATGTTCAAAACACATAGCGTAAAGGAGGCATTAGTTATGCACATAGACAGCATATGGTAGACACGCAGAGTATAAACCTAAACCACAGCACTTCAATAAACATTAAGAGATGATCTGACATGCATGAACAAAAAGGAGGAAGGCTGAAACTTCAAAGGCACGTGTATGACACATACATAATACATTGACACAATCCAAACATATCCGAAGGTAGAAATCATCCTCAACTCTTATAAATAAACAAACCTCAAGCTCCAGAAATCAACAATACATTTTACAAGTCTACTAAAAGTTTACATTTTATGTGATTCAAGTGAGAAAATAATAGAGAGTTCTAGAGTACATTCTGTGGGTACTAGAGAGTTTGATAGAACTCTTGTAGGTGTTAGTGTACGCCCAATCTCTTGTATTTCTTCTTCCTTGATACTAGTAAAATTTGGTGTGTGAGTTTAACCCTTGGATGTAGATAGCTTTGTGCTATCGAACCAAGTAAATCCTGTGTGTCTTCTTTACTTTTTCTTGCAATTTCCATTTCTACAAAAATCAAATCCAAGCTTAAGCATCATCAGGTTATAAAATAACACAGAAACTACACAACAATAACACAAATCTTTACAAAGATCCTTCAAGATGGTAGGAAAAGAGAAGGAAGTATTCACAGGAAAAGAGGACTTTGCAATATGGAAATTACAAATGCAAGCCCTTCTTGAATCCTATGAGTGCTTTGGGGCTATAGATGCAACATATGAAGATGAACAAGATCCTGTGAAGAATCTCAAGAAGGCAAGATTAGCACATTGTAAGCTAATGTTGCATCTTTCACCATTTCACCAATTGTCATCAGAAAGGTGAAAGATTGCATCACAACAAAATGTTATGGGACAAATTGGATGAGATCTACTCTAAGAGGTGCCTACCGAATAAGATGACATTGCTGTACAATCTTGCCAACTTCAAGATTAACACAATGGTAACCCTAGAAGACAATCTAGATTACTTCTGCAAATTAATTCAAGATCTTAAAGCTACTGGGGAGGTAATTTCTGAAGAACACTAAGCAGTGGTAATTCTAAAGTCATTACCACAGGAGTATAATTCATTCAGAAAGGTGGTTAAGCATACTAGTGGTGGTGCTATAAAAGTAAAGAGGGTTCTTGATTCTTTGATGGAGGAAGTGATAGATAATAATCACCTTAAAAAGGAACCAGAAGTGATGTTCCTGGACAATAGATCTGAGAACAAATCAGTTCAAAAAGGCTCAAAGAAAGGTGGGCAGAAAACTAAAGGAAAGGGAAAACAGAGGAAAATGATGATGACAAGAAAAAAAGCAAAGCCAAAGGTAAGAAATATTATTACTGTGATAAAATTGGCCATTTCACTAGAGATTGAAGGAAGAAAAAGAAGGATAAAGAAGAAGAAAAGGCTGATGTAGGAAATGTTAAAAGACTTGAAGAATCTAGTAGAGATGAGATTCTTACATTAACAGCTGAAGTAGATGAATTGATAACAGATTGGATTCTAGATTTAGGTTGTACAATGCATGTAAGTCCCCACAAGGAGTGGTTCTCTACATTTGAGAATTTTTCAGCCAAAGTAAGGATGGCTGATGCAGGGAAACAAGACATTAAAGGCATTGGCAATGTTTCCATCAAAATGCATGATGGAAAGAGGAGAACAATGAGCAATGTAAGGTATGTCCCCGGAATTAGAAGAAATCTTCTATCTGAAAGTGCTTTTGACAGGCAGGGATACAAGATAAGGTCCATGGATGGTTTAAGAGAAATCATCAAGGATGGAAAGGTGGTAATAAGGGCAATTAAGAGAGGAGGCCTATACTATGTTGTAGGAACTACAGAAATCAACCTAACAGTAGAGGAAAAGGAGTTAAACTCAACAATTCTATGGCATGCAAGACTCGGACATGCAGGGAATAAATGTCAGCCCCCGTTATTGGAGTCTGACCTCATTCATGCTTCATGCTTGCTCTGATACCATACAATGTTAACGCCCGTTCCCAGACCCCAACTTCTATGCAGAAATCATAATACATGAGTGTATCTCCCAAAGAGAACACCTTGACTATTATCGGATTATCTTCTTTGTCTCTGATACCACATATGTTAGACCCCACTTCCTGGAGCCTAACCTTCGGAAACATCAACAGACTTATCATTATCGGATCGTCTTCTCAACACTTTACACATATACCTGCTTCGGGGCTATTAGTATATCTTTTCCTATAGGAATCCAAACTAGGATTTCTTTAGATAGATTGAAAGAGCACTTCAATATCTACAACTTTCATGAAGACCTTGAAGGTCGATTCTATCTTCTGAATGGTCGAAAATGGGACAGAAGATAGATAGTGAACAGTGACTCAGACGATAGCGCGAAACGTAACACAGACGAAGTCCGTGAACAATAACACAGACGAAGTTCGCGTACCGTAACACAGACAAAGTCTGTGAACAGTAACACAGACGAAGTCCGCGTACCGTAACACAGACGAAGTCTGTGAACAGTAACACAAATGATAGCGCTATCAATAACACAGACGAAGTCTGTGAACCGTAACACAGACGAAGTCTGTAAACAGTAACACAGACGATGTCTATGAACAGTAACACAGAGGATATTCCTCAACTTATATTACTTCTTCTTCTAATCCTTGGCCTATGA
>JANQBM010000220.1:5909390-5924983 GCA_025594535.1 Erythroxylum domingense | reverse complement strand
ATATTCCGTTTGTTTTCATCATGTAGAACCTAAAGGATACTGAATTGCCTGATCAAATTCATATCTGTATTACGAAACATACGTAAATAAATAAAGAGTTAGAAGGGTTTGTTGTAACTAACCAAGTACTGGAATAGCTATTAACTATGAGCTAACAAACTGAAAGATATACATTGACTATTTCCTATTAGAAGTTTGGAACCCACCTTGTTTTTTTTTTTTGATGAGCTGTTAATAAAACTAGCGGATTTTGTGACTTCAGGGGTGTGGTCGAAGAAAAAACAGGATTCACTACTCTGGACCATTGATGCCTCCAGGAGGAAACATGAAGACCTACTAAAAGAGCATGAAAGACAAATCCAACAGGCTGTACGCAAAGCACTTCTTGAAAAGTCTTGATGGTGATAGTCAGAAGACATGGCCAATGAGTTCTTCCTGATGGAGCTTGAACACTTCAGATAGGGAAAAGTCTTGCTGTGTCATTTAATAATTTAGCAAGTAGGTTCCTTGGGCATTTAGTTGTGTATAGCGGCAGATAGGTTCGTTGTTTAGTGGATTGTAAATATTTATTTTTATTTCCACGAAGACATACACTGGTTCATTGTCGCATAAGCTGATACATTCAAACTAGAAGTTCTAGTTGGAATTTCAAGCGATTCAGAAATTCATATTTGCTAGAAATAATGGGCCGTATAATGTCATTTTTAATGGCATTATGTTACTCATGGAGAGAAATTCACATAAATCGTTCCATACTAAAAGATACAAAAATTAATCATTAAAAATCTGAAAATTGGTAGTTTTTAATTCTTTAACAATTTATTTTTTATATTTTCATTAAAAAAAACGAAACACACATGATATAAACGTCATGTTAGACCAATTAAATGTCATTAACATGATAATTCAATTCGACTCTTAAGTCTAATTTGAACTAATTAAATTTGATTTAAATTAATAACTTATTTTAGTTACATTAAATTATTAGTTTGAATCATATCTAATTGATTCGTTAGAATTGAATTTAAGAGATGAATTAGGATTTTATATTACCCGTGCTTGATTAGTTGACATCCGATACTCGTGTCCCATGTGTTTCACCTTTATTTTTAAACTCAAGCTCAATAAAGGGAGTTTTCTAGAAAATTAAAAATTATAAATATTTTTTAAGAATTTATTAAATTTGCTTAAACTGTGGGTGTGTTATGTGTTTTTTTATATGTTCTCGACCATATAGTTAGTAGGAATTGATAATGTCAACAATTGTGGCTGGTAGGCACCGAATTCGATGCTGACTATGCCTAGTAAGAACAAAATGGCTGACTATTTTGTCAGCTATTCACATAAGGCACTCCTGCCTATCAAAAGGCAGGAGTAGCATGAAGAAATTCACAAGAAGCAGAAAAAAAAAAAAAGAGAGAGACGTAAGGTGAGAGAGAAGAAGGAAAAAAAAAAGAAAGACACAAAAATTTTTGGTATATTTTCATAGGTATAGTTTTTTTTTCCTTGTAATTCTCCAATTTTTCAGTAGTAAAATTCTTCTATCCTTGCCTATAGTTTTTATCCTAATTTCAGAGTTTTTCACGTAAACTTTGTGTGTTTATTTTATCTTCAATATTTTTAGTTTCGTTTTAGCTGTGACCTATCTCTATCCAAGTCCTAATTGTTCCTAACAAGTAATATTAGAGTCTGCCTTGGGTGTGTATTTCTGCTTATTGTATGCTCTGTGGTTGCTACCAAGAGTGGATTCTCCGCATCTAAAGATAAGTTAGAATATTATTCATCTTGTCAAAGGCACTATTCATAAAGTGATTGTGATAGAAGTAATAGTGACAAAGTACGACATTGAAAAATTCAACGGGAGCAATTTCTCATTGTGGAAGCTGAAGATAAAGGCAATTTTGAGGAAAGATAATTATCTGATGACCATTAGTAAACAGTCAGCTAGAGTCACAGATGAAAGTAGAACGAGATAGATGAGAATGTTGTAGCTAATCTTTACGTAGCTTTAGCTGATGAAGTATTATCCAGCATTAGAGGAAAAGAAGACTGCAAAGGAAATATAGGATCACCTCATAAAATTATACGAGGCTAAATCACTCCACAACAAAATTTTTATGAAGAGGAAACTATACACGTTACGTATGATGGAATCCACTTCAGTGACGGAGCACTTAAACACTTTGAATATTTTATTTTCGCAACTCACATCATTGGGGCACACAATAGAAATAAGTGAACGTACGGAACTCCTATTTCAAAGTCTACCAGATTTATATGATCAACTCGTCATAAAATTAACAACCAATACAGACACTTTAGTCTTTGATGTCATCACAGTTGTTATTCTGGAAGAAGAGAGCTAGTGCAAGAGCAAGGAAGACAAGTTGGCAAGTTCACAACAAGCGGAGGTCTTGGCGGTGATGAGAGGTAGATCAATGAAATGTGGTTTAAATGGGAGTCGCAATTATGGTAAATTAAAATCCAAGAGTAAGAAGAACTATAAATGCTACAATTGTGGCAAGAAAGGTCACCTGAAAAAGGATTACTGGAATCTAAACAAGAAAGATTATGTTCCTCAAGGAAACGTTTCAAGCACTTCAGATGATGGAAGTGCAATGGTTTGTGAAACAGCAACGACTATTGGAGGAAAGAGAAGATTTACTAATGTCTAGCTGTTTGATTCAACAACTACTTTTCATATGACCTCTCGAAGAGAATGGTTCCATCAGTATGAATATGTCTCTAGAGGATCTATGTATAGCTGTAATGATCAAGCTCTTAAGATCGTTGGTATTGACACTATCAAGAAAGTTGTATGATGGTATAATTCAGACTATTGAAAAAGTGCAACATGTGGAGGGCCTGAAGAAGAATTTGTTATTTGTAGGACAACTGGATGATCTTGGTTTCAGATTTGAGATTCAAAATAAGATCATGAAAGTGATTAAAGGAGTGCTGGTATTTATGAAAGTAGAGAAGATTGTTGCAATCTGTACATGCTGAAGGGAGTAACTTCACAAAAAGGAAAAACATCCGTTGCGGTGACTAGTCCATATAACAAATCTACAATGACGTGGCATAAAAAACTTGGACATATATCAAAACAAGGAATGAAAACACTTGCAGAGAAGAATCTACTTTTAGGTATCACTACCCTTCTATGAGCATTGCATTGTGAGTAAGCAGCATCGATTGAAGTTCAACACATCAAAGTTTAGAAGCAAAGAAATTCTAGAATTTATTCACTCTGATGTATGGCAAGCATCAGTTATGTCCCTATTAGGAGCAAATTTCTTTATATAATTCATTAATGATTATTCGAGGAGATGTTGGGTATTTTCTATCAAGAGGAAGGCAGATGTGTTTTCAACTTTCAAATTTTACAAAGGGCAGGTGGAACTCAAATCAGGTAAGAAGATCATGTGTTTGTGCTCAGATAATGGAGGCAAATATATTAGTAAAGAATTTGATGAATTCTCCAAGCAAGAAGGCATCAAAAGGCAGTTCATGACGATGTACACTCCTCAACAAAATGGAGTAACATAGTAGATGAATAGAACTCTGGTGGAAAGAAAAAGAGCAATGTTGAGAACTACAAGCTTAGATAAGAAATTATGGGCAGAAGCAGTCAATACCGCGTGATATGTGTTGAATAAAGCTCCATCAACTACAACTGAGTTAAAGACATCGATAGAGATGTGGACTAGTAAACCAGTGGATTATTCCAACCTCCACATACTTGGAAATCCTGCCAATGTAATGTTTAATGCCCAAAAACTACGAAGTTAGATCCAAAATTCGGAAGATGTATTTTCTTAGGATATGCTAAAGGAGTAAAGGGGTATCGTCTGTGGGATCCCACTGCCCACAAGATTGTTATCAGCAGAAATGTTATTTTCTTGGAAGAAATTGATCAAGAGCAAACAAAAGATGTTAGTACTTCAAAAGAGAATTCATAGACTAGAACAGTATATGTGGAAAGGGAATTTGATCAAAATGATTCTTTTGAAGCTACACCAGAGCACAAGGATCAAAAACCAGTTGAATCTAATGTTTCAGATACTCAGAGATGAACTTGCACAAAAAGAGCACCGAGCTGGCACTCAGATTATATTATGGAGAGAAATATTGCATACTATGTTTTAACTGAGAACGGAGAGCCATCAACTCTTCAAGAAGCGATGAATAGTTCAGATGCATCTCAGTAGATGGCAGCAATTTAAGAAGAAATTGAAGCTCTGCATAAGAATAAGACATGAGAGTTGGTATCACTACCACAAGGAAGAAAGAGTATTGGCAATAAATGGGTTTACAAGATCAAATGGAGTGTGACCATCAAGTAGAGCGATATTGTGCTAGATTAGTGATAAAAGCATATGCTCAGAAGGAAGAAATTGACTTCAATGAAATATTTTCTTCTGCAGTTCAACTCACTATAGTTCGAGTAGTCCTAGCGATATGTGTTATATTTGACTTGCATCTTGAGCAGTTAGATGTGAAAACTGTATTTTTTCATGGAGATCATAAAGAAGAAATTTATATGCTCCTACTAGAAGGTTTTGAAGAAAAAGAGAAAGAGAACTTGGTTTGCAGGTTGAATAAATCTCTGTATGGTTTAAAGTAGGCACCTAGGTGTTGGTATAAGAGATTTGATTCCTTCATCATGAGCCTTGGATACAATAGACTGAATGTAAACCCTTGTGCATATTTCAAGAGGTTTGAGAAAGATGATTTTATAGTCTCGTTTTTGTATGTAAATGACATATTAGTAGTAGGCCCTCAACAATAATCGTATCAAAGAATTGAAGGCACAATTGGCTAGGGAATTTAAATGAAGGACTTGGGACCAGCAAACAAGATTTTAGGGATGCAAATTCACCGAGACAGAAATAATAGAAAGATTTGGCTTTCTTAGAAGAATTATTTAAAGAATATCTTACGGCGATTCAACATACAAAATTGTAAGTCAATTTATACCCCTCTTCCTGTTAATTTCAAGTTATCCTCAATTATGAGTCCTAGCAATGAAGAAGAGAAGATGGAGATGTCTCGAGTACTATATGAATCAATAGTGGGGAGCCTGATGTTCGCTATGATTTGTACAAGACTAGACATTGCACATGTAGTGGGAGTAGTTAGTTGATACATGGCGAATCCTAGTCGAGAGCATTGGAATACAGTTAAGAGGATTCTTAGATATATCAAGGGAACTTCAGATGTTGCATTATGTTATGGAAGATCAGATTTTACTGTCAGAGGATATGTTGATATTGATTATGTAGGTGATCTTTATAAAAGTAAATCTACTACAGGATATGTGTTTACATTAGCTTGAGAAGCTGTGAGCTAGGTTTCAAAACTGTAGTTAGTTGTAGCTATGTTAACAACAGAAGCAGAATATGTAGCAACCACACAAGCCAGTAAAGAAGTAGTTTGTTTGAAGATGTTGGAAGAACTTGGATATAAACAAGAGAATATTACTCTATATTGTGACAATCAGAGTGCTTTGCATCTTGCAAAGAATTTAGCATTTCATTTAAAAACAAAACATATTCGAGTTCAATCCCACTTCGTTTGTGAGAAAGTGGAAGAAAGAACGGTGGATATTCAGAAAATTCATACCATGGATAACCTAACAGATTTTATGAAAAAAGCAATCAACGTTGACAAGTTTATGTAATGTCGATCATCATGTGGCCTGATAGAAACATAAGCAACATAAAGCGGCAAGGTAAAAAAGAATTGTGTGAAGGTACGATTGACTATCTATCAAATTTTCAAGTGAAAAAATTGTCAATAATTGTGGTTGATAGGCACTGAATTTGGTGCCTACCATGCCTAGTAAGGACAAAATGGCTGACCATCTTGTCAGTATTTATATAAGGCACTCTTGTCTATAAAAAAATACGAGTAGCATGAAGAAATGCACAAGCAGAAAAAAAAAGAGAGACATGATGTGAGAGAGAAGAAGAAAAACAAGAGAGAGACAAAAATATTATGTGTATTTTTATAGGTCTAGTTTTTTCTCCTTGTAATTTTCCAATTTTTTTAGTAGTAAAATTCTTCTATTCTTGCCCGTGATTTTTACCCTGATTTAGGAGTTTTTCATGTAAAATCTATATGTCTATTTTATCTTCAATATTTTTAGTTTTGTTTTAACTGCGGCCTATCTCTATTCAAGTCTTAATTGTTCCTAACAGATAAAAGTATCAAGTAAAGTGATTAGTGAAGTTTAAAACTAAAGAAAAAATAGAAGTTGAAATATTGAGTAGAAAATCACCTTCTATTAAAATAGTGAAAAGTATATTTATCTGGAAAAATTGGAAAACCTTAGTCCTTTCTTGTACTGGCATCTCCTATATGTTGAATTTTACTGTCAAAGAACACTTTCCATTTATGGAAAATCCATGAATTATCCAACTGGTCTTTTTTGTTTGATCACTCTATATCTACAAGTCAAAATATTCTTTGGTTGGAGCCGTCAATTAGGTGGCTTACATTTTTTACAGCCTTCTGTGAGTGACACTATCAATATAGTTTCAAAGACAATGGCTCTACATGACAATCACGTCTTAGAGTTTGCGTGCACTCACACATAAATACATATATATTATATGATTCTCATATATTATAGAAAACATTATTTAGAGTGATTTGACTTAATTAAAAGATTTATCTCTAAAAGAAGATTATTATTAGATCTTTAAGTCTAAATTATGAAATCGTACAAGTTTTAGTGAGCCTTAGTTGATACTTGGCACTCCAGTTAATGTGTTGATGACAAGTTAATGATATAATAAGACAAAGACCTATGAGTAGGTGACACAAATCAGACATTATTGATAAAAGCCTAAAATAGACAAGTGTTGGTATACATTAATACGCATTGGTGAAAATCTTTGATGAGTGATAAGAATTGGATGTGTAACCAAAGATTAAAGACACAACTAAGTTATGCTGAGTTTGAGGATGATTGAAGGTATTTAACTTTAGCAAGTAAGGTAAAAGATATGTAAATTTGCAAGGTTTATCATTTAACAACTCATATTGGTGTTAACTTAGATCGTAAAACAATGTGAATGCACCATGGACATGTTTGGGTGAACCATGTACAAAGAAGAATTTGGATCTAACCAAATGTTTATCAAGACATTTGTCTTCATAAGGCCATGATATGGTAACACGTAACGAGAATACGGAAGTGGTGGATTAAGAAAATGGGAGCACTACCTATCAAGGTGAGAGTACTTCTTTAAGTAATAAAAAAGTGGGTCAAATGACATAATAACAGATTGAGATCTTCCAAACACGTATCTTATGTGCTAAAGTAGACTTAATGGCCTAAAGTGGATAATTCTTCACTAATTTGGTAGAGTTAATGAAAAATGTGATAACTCTTTGCTAATTTATAGATTAGTAAAAAAAAGTGAGTATAGTTTAAATTATTTGGTCTCTAAGTTCTTGTAAAATTATATAAATACATCCTTTGTAAGTTTATTAGGGTATAAGTATAAAGCTATGCATTCAACCATTTATAAGAGAGTTAGAGAGTTTTGAGAAAAAGTTTTATTGAGAGCTTCGAGCGGGGAGTTCGTGGGTGATGTTATTGTAAAATTCTTCAAAGAGTAAATCACTTGATTCCTTTGTATTGTATCTTTTGTGAATAGATCAATAATAAGTTAATTTTGTCATACTGCTCTTGTTTGTTGTATCTGATTAATTTGTACTAAACAATTATATATTGAGGGTTAAATACAAATGACATGAGGCATGAGGCATGAGGCAAGAGAAAACTAATGGACTTGTTAATTGACGATCACAAAGGCTGAATTAGACTTTGATAGTCTAAAGATAAAGTACTACAACAAAAAGGACTTCGACAATCTTACTCCAAATCTATTACTTCTAAAAATGCACCCAGTGACAGCAATTATACTTATTTACAAAAATACAATATAATTATAATATTTTAATTTTAATTTTCAAAAATAAAGATAAGTGAAAAGATTACAAAAAATTTTGTTAAAAAGTCAAAAAAATCGTCATTTAGTTGTAAGAAGATAGAATATTGTATAAAAAAATAAGCGAAAAGATAAAAGAAAAAATTCTTAAAAAGTAAACAATTAATAATTATAGAAAATATAATAAAATTCATAAGTAATTTTATTCTTATCGTTAATCCATATTATGATGTTTTTGTAATTTTTATAACCAAAATCTTTCATTAGTAGTAAAGTATTTAACTTGCATTATGATAATTAATAAAAATAAAAATTGTGCATTTTTTATACATATTGTATTTTTTATTAAATTCAAACTTAATATTTTTGTTTTTTATTTGGTCAAAAATCTCCAATATTCAAATAAAAGAATTATTTTGAATTTTAGATTGAATAAATTCAATCCTAATATCAAAGTGAAAGAGAAAACATTCAAGTCTTACAAAGGAAATGGTCTCTCGAAAACACAAAAGTTTTTTTTTTTTGGGTAAGAAATTGATTTGATTGAAATCTGCCCGAGTAAATAAAATACATTTTATTAAAAAAATTTAAATATCACCCTTAACCAGCCACAATTTATAGTTTTTCTAAAATACCACCATTGCCTGTCAAAATGTCATGTGGCAGAGACTATATATGGTATTCCTTTAAATGCGTTTTATTTTGAAAATCCGAGCATACGGGAACCACAGATGTGTACCCGATAGAGATTTTCTACCGCTGGTCGATGCCATGTGTGCATGGTCATTATCGACGAGTTACTATCGGCGTGCAAGCCGTGATTAGTGGTGACTGATTCGGGTGCTAGCAGTGATAGGTGGTGACTGCTTCGGCGGCTTAGACGATGACGGCGGTGTGACCTGCACTCTATTGTCGTCATTTTGCTGCCGGTGAGGTGAGTCGGGTTGTTCCTGACATTTTATAAACCTTGAATAAAGTAAAAAGACAATTCTTATTTTGCTGACAGTGAAAGTCAACAATAAGCTCTTAATTTCATAAATAAAATAAAAAAATAAAGAACGTTTTTTGCCACCTATTTTATTTTTTATGAAAGTGAGACTTGTACAGGTGACCAAAACAGGTAGTAGCCAAAAACTTGAGAGAAATTTTCTAAAGGTTAAAGAGAACCTTGTTTAGGTAGAAAGTTAACCTAAGCTTAAAATAAATCTTGTTTGGCAACAAGGCTTACTTAATCTAAGCCTAAAATAAGTATTGTTTGGCAATAAAGAAGTTAACTTAATCTAAGCCTAAAATAGGATAATTAAGTTAAAATGACCTAGAGTTGAAACAAGGGTTGTTTTGTCATAGGTGATACGATTTCAATAATAGAATAAGCAGTGTTTAACTCTTGAAATAAATAATATTTCTTAAAGTTAGGTTTGGTTTGTTTAGATCTTAGACTAGCAATAGTCCAATTCAAAGCAAGAACACAATTATGATTTCTTAATTCTATTGTTTAAAATACTCACAACTAAATTAGAATTTACAATAGTCTTTCAAATTTATATTAATTGTTTTTAATTAATAATTAAAAATAATTATTAATTGAAATAAATAATAATAATTTTGATTAGTTCTAATGAAGTTATTAAAAATAAATAAATGAATAAAATTTTATATATGTTAATGTTTATGAACATGAGTTTATTACTGTGTTAGTCAAATAATTTGTTTTGTGAGTTCTTAACAAAACTCTCATTTCTATTTAAAAAAATTGTTCACAGGAAAATGTCATATATAAAGAGGACACCTAAACTTCTTCATAACGGAGACATTTGTCATTGTATTAGAACAATTATTTCAAATATATGTATGATGTGTTACTATATGTATGATGTGTGACCATTTGTATTTTAGCTTAGTTTGCATATATTTGTATCAATAATTAGTATGTTGTAACGAACTATGTGATAACTAATTGGTCGGTCATTTTATGTACATCTACATGTAATCAAACTCATCATTTTTTTTTCTCATCCTCATTATTTATGTTTCATATGTTATATATTGAAAGAATCTTAAGTATGGTTGTTAGTATTCAATTGTTATATAAATAACGATTAAGAAGTTTGTAATCTTTCAATTTCATAAGCAATTGAAAACTAGTTATTCATCTTGTGTATAACAAAAGAAATATTTATATTAATTTGTATGATATGATGTTAACATGCATGCATACTATTTTCCTTTTTGATGTAAGAACTTAGTATTTCAAATATGTTTACTATGTTAAAGAATAATATTGTTGAGCTATAAAAGGTAAAAATATTAAACAAATAGAACTATGAAATTTGGAGCATGAAAATCTAACATGTGCTAAAAAAGCAAGAGACTATAAAATCACTGAACATAGTTATAGATATCCTAAGGAGGGCATTACAACCAAATATAAACAGAACTATAATGCATATGATATGAAAAAGAATAGCTCGTTAGCTCATATTACTTACTAAATAGTATGAACAATAACATTGTGTGTGAGTTTAAAAAGCATAAGACTACTAAGGACATATTATCTACTTTGGCTGCCCAATTTGGAGATACATTAGGGACTAAATTGAGGTCACTATAATGTTTGACACGAATAAGAATTATCCCCATCATATAAAACAAAAGCATTAAAGACATATGTCAAATATTATAAATAAGTTACAAGATATTGGTCATCAGTTATCTGATGAACAATAAATGTAGGTAGTTATCTGTTCTTTGCCTCAAAGTTGGAAGCATATGAAAATGTATTTAAATCATAATGGGAGCATCAAGACGTTGGAGGATACTATAATGCATCTTATATTAAAAAAAAAGAGAGAATTTTGAAGCTTTTAAGATGACCTATAAGATATATCCAGTCAATTCTTGCTCACCTAGAGCTATGAATAGGAAACATAATTATCATGGTAGACTTAAATGAAAAAAAAGGTAAGAAAAATAACCATAATGATCAAGACTCCAAAAAGGCTAAGCAGAACCAATATGAAAAAGGAAAACTTCTTTTCAAGAAGAAAAACATAAAAGAGTGAAATGCTAAAATTATAGTAATAAAAATCATTTGCTCATGATTACAGCTAGATTAAAAGATACAACTTTTTTAGTATATATATGTATTTTGTGTATGTCTCTTATTCTATGTTTAATTAAATCCCATCATCTATGGATTGCAAAATTAAGAAAAAAAAACCATATAATGAAGGATAGGGATGAATTTGTAGAATTTCATAAAATCCCATATAGATGATGAATTTATGTAGATGATAACTTCAGAGTTGTTGTACAATGAATTGGCATATATACATTAGTGTGGTGGTTGACTCTTAATCCTACTTGAAGTTTTGTTTACTCTAAAGATTCAACATAATCTTATTTTTGTATTAGTATTAATTAAACTTAGATTTATCACCATGGTGTATAGCTTTCTATCTTGGAAATGTTTGTTATGGTCATTAAATTATGTTAGATGATTTATTGTATTAGAAGTTGTTTATCAACGTAGTAATAGAAGTTATTCATTATTTACTTAATCTAGATGATTGTACTCGATATGGTCACATCTATTTGATTTCTTACAAATCATAAGCATTAAATTTTTTTACAAAATATATGAATTTGATAGAGAACCAATTAGAAAATAAAATAAAAGCATTAAGAACTAATCGAAGATAAGAATAATTGTGTGGTAAGTTCAACATGTTTTGTTATGAAAAAGGAACAAAAGATAATTGATTATTCCTCAAACCTCATAATAAAAGGGCATTATGGCAAGATAAAATATAACGCTTCTAAAAATGGCTATGTACATAAAGGCATAAGCAAATCTACTTATCACCTATTAGGGTGATGCCTTACTCGTAGCCATTCATATACTTAATCGTGCACTTACAAAATTAGTTACAAACACTCTAAATAAGTTATAGGCAGGTAAAAAACTTTATTCGACAAGCTTAGGACCATGGGGATGTAATGCCTATGTTTATAATCTCTCTTAGAAATATGGAAAAATAAACCCAAGAGGGAAGAAAAACTATCTTTATGTCTCTCTCTCTGTGTGTGTGTGTGTGTGTGTGTGTTTGTTTGTATAAATAAGGTAATAAAGGAATAATTGAGTTTAAATGGTGAGATGTCACATTCTTAAAAAAATTACTTTTCAAAGTAGGGTGAAATAATAAAAGACTTATTTTAAATGAGAATCATCATCACAGTGATTTTGTTACGCGAAATTAGAAAGAAGGACTTAATTTAAGTAGGAGTAATCTCAAAAATGAAGAATTAGCTGGAGATCAATTCGGATTGCAACCTATAACAATTTGCCTATTGTATTTTATCCAAATGGGATTAACAAAGATATTAATGAATATATATCTTATGGATCTCATTTCTGCAGAAGCAATCATGGAATAATTTTTCAACGTCATTTTGAAATAAAAAAGGAAAATCACATGATTATCCAACAAGAAGAGGGTGAGCCAAAAATGTAAATGAAGCTCTTACTGATAATACTAAAGAACAATGGATGAAAGCAATAAAGGATAAAGTCAGTTCTTTGAGCTCCAATCAAGTTTGTAACATAGTTGATTTTCCTAATAAGGTGAAAACTATTAAGAATAAATAGATTCTCAAAATAAAGTAAAATGTTGATAATAGTATTAAAGATTTCAGGTATGCCTTGTGGCTAAAGATATACACAATATCAGGGAATTAATTGTGAAGATACATTTTCACCATTTATAAGTTTTGTTTAAATTCGATTAATGTTGGCTATGATAGCTATTTGGATATTGAATTACATCAGATAGATGCAAAAACTACTTCTCTTAACAAATAATTAGAAGAAGAATATATATTGAAAAATATACATGTTTCATTAAGACATGACAATAACATAAAACATATTGATTATTAAAATTAATTTATGGTTTGAAGCATTCTTTAAGAAAATGATATATGAGTTTTCACAATATAAATATTTCATATGATTTTCACATGATTGATAAAGACCATTATCTATAAAATAAAAGATTTAAAGATAAATTTGTAATTTTATCTTTATATATAGATTATACTTTCGATTTCTTGTAATGATTGTGAATTTGTTAAGTAAACTAAAATTTGATTATCATCCAAATTTAAAATGAAAGTCGTGGGTGAAGTTACATACATTTTTTGAGTAAAGATTTCAGGTGAAGTTACATACATTTTTTGAGTAAAGATTTCAAAAGATCATTCAAAGAGGTCATTGTTTCTTTCATAAGTGACATATATTCAAGAAATTCTTGAACAATTTTATATGCAAGATGTCAAGCCAATCGATAATCATATTACTAAAAGAGATGGTTTCAGTCAAAAGTTCTATCTAACAACACTATAAGAATAGGAACAAATGAAAAGAGTTTCCTATTCCATTGTAAATGAAAGTTCCATATATACAATGAAATAAGGTTTGGAAATCCAATATAAAATTCAAATCGAACACATTGGAAAGTTGTAAAAAGAATATTAAGGTAATTAAAAGTACTAGTAATTATGCACTGTGATATCAAGATTATAACCTATATATACAAGGTTATACAAATGTAAAGTAGAGAGGAGATTTAGATAAGAGAAAATATACCTTTGAATTTATTTTCTTACTTAACAATGGTTCAATATCATAAAAAAGTAAGAAACAAACATATGTTTCTTTATCCATAATGGAATTAAATTTCAAAATATTTTGTTGTAGTACAAGAAGCAATTTGTGATAGAAATTTGTTTGGTTCATTTGGAAGCCACTAAAAGTGAAATTGGTCTAGTATTAATCAATTATAATAGTCAAGCAACAACCAGTTATACGAAAGATCTCAAATTTTGTTACAAAATCAAGCATATAGATACTAAGTATAATCATGTGAAAGATATAGTTTCAAAAAAAGAAATGAACATGAAGTATACATCTACTTGTTATATGTCGGTCCAATAAGAAACGCAATTCTAAAAGATACATATATTGGGCATGTGAACTCCCTAGGATTACATAAATATTGATATACTATTGATAAAATTTTCTAAGTGCATGTATATTCATTTTACTCTCATACATCAGTGTATAACATCTATTGATATTGTGTATTATTTGGAAAGTGATATTTAATACTTGATTCTAAAATGCATTTTCCTACATTAAATATTTTAATCAAAGTTTATGTTACATAGATATGAGATTGATCTTCTCACATAGGCAATTACTGCTAATATTTGTACTAAATAGAAATAAGGTAGGTTTAAAAATTTTTCCAAGGTGATGATTGAGAGCAAAAAAAATGAAATGAAACTGGTTATGATGATTAAATAGTCAATGTATTTATCTAAATTGCTATATGTGAGTTCTAAAATATACAAATCTTAGAGCAAAGTAGTGAATAAGGTTAAATATTAAGTATATTTAAACCAACATTTGTACAATTATGCATATGGGACATTCACTCTATATGAAAAGGAGTTAATGCCAAAACACAGGATTCCTACTATGTGTGTAAAGTCAACCATGAAAATGATTAATATAAGTAATAAAATCTCAACTTACTTTATGTGAAACCTTAAAGGTTTAAGTAAGTCTTACAATATGCCCTCGTAACTTTTGCCTAATTCTTAAGAATTAAGTTTAAGATTTACAATTTTAGAGTATTATCAAAATGTCACATACATATGATTTTATGAGATAATTCTTAAAAAGTAAATTAAATATAACACTAAATAATTTAGAACACAAGATGCTTATTTTGATAGATAACTCACATCAATAATGTATTCAAAGGAGGCCATTGTGTCATAGTGAAAGAATTTAATATAAGTAATGATATGATAAAATAAACGAGATAAAGAAGAATAAGAATGCTAGACATGACTTAGGATATAGCACATAAAATTTATTCAAAAGTTGATTTATTACTTGATATGTCATATATTCTTAATAAGAGATGATAGCAAAAAAATAAGTATGGGGACGCCTCGACACCAATTAACAGATAAAGTGGTCAATGTACGAAAGCTTAGTACACCTCTTATAATGAGCGATTGGTCCATCAATGCATTTAAATCATCCAACAATATCTCTTGATGCCCAACAACCGGCAATTGAATCCCTAGACCATTGGCGGAAAGAGTAACATGCAACCCAACTTATACGTGAAAATGAAAGATAGCTTTATGACAAGTCTTATGTACTGCCAATGCCAAGTTACTGTCGATTAAGTGATCCTGTATGATATATTTATTTGTAGTTCGTGTTCCTATGATTGATGAAAGTCATCAAATGTTGTAATAATTGAAGATTGCGAGTCTTGGGATTAGTTGAATTGTTATGCCATAGTTAATAGAGTTTGGTACATTTAAGATAATGTAGAATTCAATGTTTTTTCCTCTATATAATATGCATCTACCACCAATAAATATTTTTAGATACACTATTTGCCCATCAATCTAGTGTAAAACAAGCATAAAAGCTGGACTAGTCACTCACTGTCTCCTAATCCTATCAAAAGAACATTTCAGATAAATTATCTCCACATTGCAACACATGACCTATGCAATTTGAGCGATTTCCATTAAGATTTT
>JANQBM010000220.1:5869997-5880493 GCA_025594535.1 Erythroxylum domingense | reverse complement strand
AAATAACGATATCTTGTGAAATTAGTCAGTATTTCTCACTTCTTTACAAAAATTAGGTTGTATGAATGATAGTAAATAGAATGCAATCAATAACATATACATTTGAAAGAAACAAAAGGTTCGAATCGATAATACCGGATCATATCTGGTAAATCACCGATCTGATGTATAAGTTTGATATAATTACATCATCTTCTTCTTCTTCGCTGACTACTTCATAGATTTCAATGGCTATGATTTCTTCGTTCAAGATAGAGTATTAAGACACTTTTTTTTCGTTACGGATTTGAGATATAATATCTTGTCTTTTTTTATTTAAATATATAGGAAGATAAGTTTATATAGACAGATGTGAAAAATAGAGATATCTGATGTATTTATTGGTTAGGTACATTTTCATAATCTTTATTTTCTTGTTATGTGCATTTCTTTATTGAAATTCTAGAATGTTAGGTAAACATTTAATGCAAAGAGATTTAGAAGTAAATGATATTACCTTATGTGAGATTTGGTCCATTTTCATTAATGGGTTCTGCATTGGTAAGTGTATGGGCCCTTTCTGGAACTGCTTCGAAAACTATGCCCGAGAGTTGATAAGTCTAAGGTTAGCCTGATAACATTATTTTCTTTGATCGTTTATGGGTTTAATTTTTGTTTTAGTCAATCATCTGGATTGATTTATTTCAGTTTATTATTTTAATTTTAAATTTGATCAATTATCATCACATAATTTATTAGATTAAATAATAAAAGATGATAAATACTAGTAATTTTAGTTCTTGTAGTATTGACCCTACTTACAAGTGCTAACTATAGTTATATTGTACACTTGCAGTAAAATATATCAATAAAATTTTTAGGACCATTGTCAAAGATTGCAATATTAGGATATTCTTATTTTTATTAATTTATTAAATTTTCTTCTAGGTAGTTTTTATTTATTTTCTTTTTATATATATTTATTTATCCTTCTAGCTCTCTTTCTTAATTTTGTATTTGTGACTTGTTTGTAGGATTTGGATATTCATCATTATAAACACCAAACACAATAGAAGGATGAAGAGGATAATATTCTTAAGGAGATTATGGTATGTCATCACTTATGGCAACTTGGAACGAGAGATATCGTGACATATATATGTGGAAGCTCAACCGATATCCATGACATGTTGTGACATTTTTCGAGGTTACCACTCCAATAATGAATGTTAAGTAACAAACTATATGTGGAGGCATCCAACTTGCATAGACAACTGGCCTCAAGCTACCCCTTATGAAAATATTTATAATATATACTGTAACAATTATTATGATTTTGCATGGAATGATCCTGCTTCATCTGAATTTCTACAATAGTAGTAGCAAGAGGAGTAATAACATCTTGAAGATGCTCTTACGAAATTCATTGTGTCAACCGAGTCTATCTTTTATAACACCAAAGAACCAAGTGTTTTATCTAAATAAATTAAGCCAACTTGGAGCAAACATGTGAATACAATAACTTTGTGGAGTGAAGAGGAGCTAAAGGTTGAAGACATAAAGGAAGTTGCTATTCAAAAAGTGACAGAAAAAGAGAAGGTAGAAATAGAAGAAGATGAAGAGGAGGAGCCAAATAAGGAAGCTATCAAGGAATTATCGATAATTATCCTAAGTAGAGAGGAGTCCTAATTCCCATAAAACAAAATGTTATAGTCAATTGAAAATCCAAGGAGTTTTATTACTCCTTGTTATATTGACAATTTTTTTACTAGAAATGTCATTAATGGACTTAATTGGTTTTATTAATATGATAACTTAAGTCTTTATTATCTTACAACATATGACCTATTTGCAGGCTACTATACCTTTATATGAGAAAAATAGTTGGAAGCAAGCCACTAATTATAGATCTAAGTTAAAGAAGGTCTTATTGAGAAGTTCAGCTATAAGACTCGTAAAGAAGCACTAGTTAGTAGATAACCCAACAATTAGGTGTTTTTGTTTTGATCGAGTAGTTTGTAGTATTTTTATTAGTAGTTTAGTTATGTTCATAATTTTAATTTGATGGTCCTAAAATTGTTACTTAAGACTTGATAAAGTTTCACAGGTTATGAAGGCAACATCACCCCTTACTTTAGTGTAAAAAAATTTCACCAGTATTGGATGAAAGTTAACAACCTTGGACAAGGATATAAATCTTTTACTATCAGGGAAGTACCAATTATCCTCACACCCTCCTTTATTTTTCATAATTTTTTATTGTTCTTGCATGTTTTGTACAATGAGAACAACGTGTGACTTAAGTGTAAGGGAAGGACTTAGCTATCAAGCTTGTCATTTTTGTTATAACTAGCTTAATAATAAATAATTTGGGAATTTTGTTAAAAAAGATGATGTTGATGATTCATTATGAATTTGGTTCCAATTGTGATTTGATTTATTTGAGCAAATATTTATCAAATTTGATGATTATGTTGATTTCAATTTAGTTCGTTAACTTTAGAATAGATAAATGATTTGCATTATGATTCTTTTTGTATAATTTGTACATACATTAAGTTAAATGTGAATTCTTTTTGAGCATTTTCATCTCCACCCCTACCCCAGTATGTGAATAAATGAGCATAAATAGTTTCACTCTGCTAGCTTTGCACCAATAAAAAGGTCAAAGTAAAAGAATGGTGCTAATAATCATTTGAGATAGTAACCTAGTTTAATAACCAGAGGTGTTCATAATAAGGTATTTACTCCCACGTCAAAAGGCTAAGTGTCATTTCAAACAAACTTTTAAATGATATTAAATGTTTAAATATAGTGTTTTGTTTTTAATAAAGGGGAATGAAAGTATTTAAAGGCTTTAACATTTTTTCTTATGTATGTTCACTTTATGCATTTAGTGAAATGGTATGGATTGAGTTGAAATTTGAAGAATTATACATTGAATTTGATTGATTTATAATTTGATACAAGTAACTAAACATTTAAAAATTCAATGAACTTTGTAATTGAATAATTAATGAAGAATCTTGATGGATATCTTCAATTTGTTGAATTCTTTCTTAGAGTTGTTTCTTATGAAGTTGAAAAGAAAGAAATTAATTTGCTTAATGACAAGAAAATTTTTAAGTTTGAGGGAGTTTTATAAATACCAAATAGAATATATTTCCAATCCTATATTTAGTGCATTCTGTTTGTTTATTAGAGAGTTTCTATTATTTTTGGTACTTAATTTGTTCATATTATGTTTTTTGGTTTCAATTGCCTTTTGGGTTAAAAGGAGTTGAAATCGAATGAAATCAAGGTAGAAAGTCAAATATTAATGTTATCCTTGAGGGACACATGTCCATATTTGTATAGATCTCTAGAATCGTATTTTATTTTTTTAAATAATTAAAGTAAGATTGAGGAACATGATTATGCACACAGTTGTGGGTGACTATTTCCACTCCAAAAATCCTAATTTTGAACTTAAAAGGGAAAAACAAAGAGATAACAAAAGGGAGTTATTAGGAGGTCCATAGGAGGCTCAAGTTAGGCTTAGGGAAACACAAAATGACAATCTAAGATGATAGAAAGAACAAAAAACATGTAAGGAAGTACATTTGAAGTGAATTTCCATCAATCTAAAGTGAATTTTGTGAAGATCAAAAGGGATTTTATTATGTCTCTTTTAGTTTTATGATTTTCATTTAGTTTTGATGTTATGTCTTTTATGACTATTAACAAAACATTTTTTGGTACTTAGATTAGAAGAACCTTGAGATAGACCTCGTACTAATTTTATTTTAACTTAATTAGATTAGAAAAACCTTGAGATAGACCGCATGGTAATTTTATTTTAACTTAATTCATTCTTTAGTTTTGTTGTTATTTAACAAGAAAAACAACAACAACATCCTAATTAAAGTCCCACTGAATTCATTGCAATTTAATTATGTGTTTTAAATCTTGAAGAAAATGTTCAAAATATTATATAATTTCTTACAATTGAGATTAAGAAATACTTTTGTATGAATAGATCTACTATAATTGAAAAGAATTCCATGAAAAATTAGAAATAGATTGACATAAATAATTTGTTTTAAGATTAAACCTAATAGTAAAATTTACAAAACGATTAATGTAATCTTATGAATTTTAATTAGAATAAGATTTCAATTAATCAACTAAGGATTAGTTGTTAATAGTCTTGAGAAATATATTAACATAATTTAGGAATTTTCATGTTCTAATAAACTATAAATTAAATTAAGTAGTGAAATCATAACTACATGAGAAGGCCTTATAGGATTTGAAGTCTAGGTACTGCTGTTTTTTATGATTTTTTAATTTAATCTTTGTTCTCGTTAGTCAATTATGTTAATTTTATTTACTTTATTATTTTAAATTTAAATTTGATCAATTATTATCACCATAATTTGTTAGGCTAGATAACAGAAATACAATAAGTACTAGTAACTATAGTCCTTATAGGATCGACCCGCATTTGTCAGTGCTAATTATATTTACACTATGCACTTGCGGTAAAATATATCAATCATCTACATTTGGGTTTTCCCTCCTTAATGGGGAGAATCCTTGATTCATTTAGATGCTTATGTATTGGATGGTACAATAATTAAGATATATACATAAAGGATTAAGCATAAACTACTACCTCGAATTGCTTTTAAAAAAATGGCATTAAGCAGGTGCCAATAAGTATAATTTTATTTATTAAACTACATTTATATATGAAATGTAGGTGCATCTTATACTTTTTAATTTAATAACTAAGTGAAAAAAATTGCATAATAGAATAATATGAAGCCTAAATAAACCTAAACTTTGAAATTTATAGAATAACAAACTTTTGTATACAACATCAGAGGTTCCTCTAATAATATTACTCTTATATATGATATGGTGGTAAACGTACTAATGATATATAAGTATAGTTAAGAAAAATATGTGGACTATTTACAACTTTGTTTTGCTACAATATTTAGTGCCCATATCGTGGAGTTATGTAAGTGGTTAAGCATATATTAAAAGTGGATTCCAAAAGTATAAATTGTAACATTCATCACCATTATTTATGCAACTTCCATTAAACTGTCATAACAACCAAAGTTTTTTAGTTGGTGCGAATAAAGGAAGAACAATTGTCTTATAACTCCTAATTTTTTGGAAACAAGCTTCCAAATTAACTTACGAAACAAATTTCCAAATTAATTAACAATATTGCATTGTTGGGATGAAGTATCATAATCTACAAATTCAGGTAAAGCAACTCTAAAAGCTGACTGGATATGTGAAATTTTGTCAATAATAGAGCAAGGTACATCAGATGCCCAAGATATGTAATCATATGGGACCTATAAAATAAAGATAAAAATGCAAATATTACATTTATGTCAAATTTGCATTATTTAAATGATTTAATGTATACACTCATCTCTTGCGAGCAACAATGAATCTCGTGAACAAGACTTGTATCCCAACGAGTAGAAGATGTCTTATATAATTTTTTACAATAACAAACTTTCATCTCATTTACCAATACTAAATACCTACAAGACACCTACAATTTGAATATTGATTAAAATTTGTAAAATAATGGCATTGTTAAAACTATAATTGAAATATTTACTTTTATATTAATGCATTAACAAAAATGTTCACAAATATTAGTCTTAGTATTTGATATCCATAACTTCATCTTCTCATTACAATTGGAGCAATCAACATAGGGAATCTAAAATATACATATAAATTAAAATGAAATAAAATAAACATACCATATATAATAATAATAAATATTCGTATTATTTTACCGTTGAACATAATGCTTTCTCCCCATAAAATTGAGAATATATCCTTTTAGCTTCTGCTAACTTATCAAAACAATAATAAAAAAACATTCTTGGATCTATTAGTGACACTTGTATGCTCTTTTCATGTTAAGTATATACCAAGTGCATAAGCAATAAAAGCTACATATATTTTATTTTTGACTTATATTTGTTTTAATCTTGTTATAATATCATCATATAAATATATTAATACAAGATATCATATGCAAATAAATAGAAAATATCTAGTGCTTTAAATTTTAAGAAAATATTATAGCCTAATTAAATTGCCTCCTAAAGGGCTATTTTGACATGATTTACAAAGTATCTTAGCTACTAAAATGTATTCCAACATATAACATGATTAATTTTAATTCCTCTACATGGTTTCTAGCCATGTACGCATCAATCCTAATAAAGATACTAGTATCCCTTTACCTTATATTTGTAGGGTTTTATACAATATTTTAAAAACTAGACTAGACCGACTGGTTCAACTAGCTTAAGTACGAACCAGATTGGTTTTCGATCCGATTTTTACTTTTAACCTTTGTGAATAAAAACTGTGATAAAGCAAACTCATGCAAGAGATAAAAGACAAGGGCCTATTAAAGTTAAAACAATATGAGCCTGTCAGACAATAGAAGTCAGTTAAACGACATGAGCCTGTTAGACGATAAGAGCCTGTTAAATGATAAATACTATCAAAATAATTTAAAACAGAAGGTGCCTGTTAAAACTAAAAGGAACCTCTTACATGTTGAAAATAGAAGGAGCCTGTTATAAAGTGAAGGAGCCTCTTGCTGAAATAAATACACATATAATATAATGCGAAAATTTAAAAGTCAAGAGAAGAGAAAGAAGGACGAAGTTGATTTATACTGGTTTGGCTTATAACTCAAGTCTATGTCCAGTCCCCAAGTATCTAACTTGAGAGTTTAACTAAAATCCCAAGTAGTAATTTGACGAGCCTCTTCAAGCTCACGAGTATATATTTTCAAGGTTCTCCAACCTTCCAAACTAGCAGTATTTAGCTAGCCTCTACAAGCTCTTAGTATAAGCTTCAATGATTTCTCTCAATAAGATTTTTCACTTTTTAAAGCACAAGAGATTTGATAATGATATCACTTTCGAGAGTATTGATGTTGTTGATGTAATTTAAGAGTCTGATATATTTTTGTAGAACCCGTAACTCTTCCTTAAGTAGATATCTTTTTCAGTTAGCCGTTACTTCTCTTATATCTTGAATTGACTTTGAATCTTTAGTACTATATTTGATAAATGAAGTTTGCTCGATATGAGCTTCAATGATTTCTCTCAAGAAGAATTTTCACTTTCTAAAGCATAAGAGATTTGATAATGATATCACTTTCAAGAGTATTGATGCTGTTGATGTAATTCAAGACTCAGATTTATTTTCGTAAAAGCAATGACTCTTCCTTAAGTAGACATCTTCTTCAACTAGCTGTTGCTTCTCTTATATCTTGAATTGAATTTGAATCTTCAATACTATATTTGATAAAATCTTCTAGTATCTAGATGTTAAGACAAATGATCATATCATGGAGCTTCTTGTGATTTGTAAGATCTTTCCAGATGTTGTGGAATCATTTCTAATAAATCAGGTAAGTTCATAAGGAAGGTTTCCGCAAGAAAGGAAGCATTTATTATATGATTTTATTTCCTTTGGAGAACTAACTCATTAGTAATAGAAGGAAATAAATCCAATTTGAAAGGTCATCAACAAAATCATTAAGCCTTGAGCTAACAATCTCCCCCTTTTTGATGATGACAACTAATAACATATATATTTTCAAAATTCAAACAAGAGTCCGAGATATACCTGTTTGCTTTATAAGCTCTTACTGAATAGAAGGAGCCTTTCCTTAACAAATCAAAGAAATGATGAGAGTCCCAGATATACCTATTAACTTTATAAGTTCTTACTGATTGGAAGGAGCCTTTCCTTTCTACCATAAGGACTTCACAATAAAAAATATCATAGATTCATCATATGCAAATGACAGTCATACAAGTATATCATCAATCTTCAGCAACAATATATCAAATATCAAAAATAATTCTCCCCTTTTTTCATTATAAAAAAATAGAGGGAAAAGAACTAAATAGCCAAAAAATATCACAAGTATGTAACAATAAACTAGGAAAAAATATATCTTCATCTTAACTCCTAACTCTCCTTCTGTATTAATGCTTTCCTCTTTCGAAGTTATTCTCAAATAGAAAATTACTTAACCTCTCATACCATGCTCGAGGACCTTGCACCTTACTATTTTTGTCACAGAAATCTTTAAATTTTTTGTTACCAAATTCTCTTCCATGATCGCTCCAAATTGATGAAATGCAGTACCCTTTTTCAATCTGAATTTTTCTGCAAAACTCCATCTTTTCTTTCAATGTAGTTTAAATATGATATTTAACCTGTCATGTGTCTCGAACATTCGTTTTGAAGCATATCTGTAGAAAGTATTATCTCATTTTAAGTACCCAAATTTTTTTGGTCCTTTCAGGTTAGTAGTTTGACCTTTCGGCCTCCAAATATACATTTAAGATAATTTCCTCATTCTACTAAAGTTACAAGAATGACTAATGTGACCATGTCTACCACAATAGAAGCATAAAACAAATGAATGAGAGTTGCTAAAATTTCTACCATATATCAGGTTCTTGTTATTTTGACTATAACTATTGCTGGATTTGACGAAGAAGTTCTTGTATGGTATGATATTATTTCTTTCATTGTATCCTATTGTAGCCTTATCAAAAACACATTTGCTACTACCAAGCAATGAATCAAGGTTGTTCCATCCATCAATGAAATTTGTCAGATCTTTTTATAAAGAAAAGATCTTTCCAGCACTTTTCTCTTTCTCAAGTTCTAAGGTGGCCACTTTTTCTTCTAAGTGTCTCACCTTTTCATAATCATTTTTTAGCATTAAAATTTCCAACTTAGCTACTCTTTCTTCCAATACTTCCTTTTCAAAAACCTTTTGCTTATACTTAACCTCAAGAGACACATTCTTAGTAACCAAATTCTCATTCACATATTCCAATGATTTAATCTTACTCTTCAGAGATGCATTATTGCTCTTGGACTTCTCAACTTCTTTGAAATACTTCACTATCAACCTTTTATACTGATCATATAATTCATGATATGCATTTTTTAATTCATCAACTTCAATATCAGAGTCAGAATAATATCTCATCATCTCTAGATATAGCCATAAGACAGACGCTGATAACTTCTTCAGGCACTTCTTCTTCTTCAAAGCTTTCAAAATTCTCATCTGAGCAGGCTGCTTTTAGTGTTACTCCTCTTTTGTGTGAGGATCTTTCATCTTGCCTAAGCTCGACTTCATGAATCAATAAGTTTCCTCTTAACCAATCAAGTGAGATTGTATCATAATCTTTTGCAGTTTCTGAAGCTGTCACTTTAGGTCTCCATTCCTTTGGTAGTGACCTTAGAATTTTCGTTACGAGCTCATCATTTAGATATATATTTCCCAAGTTCTTTAAGACCATGATGATGTTGTTGAATCATTCGAAAAATTCATCTATGGTTTCTCTCTATTTCATGCCAATAGTTTTGTATTGATGCACTAAAAGGCTTATTTTATGTTTCTTTATCTCATTCATTCCTTCAAAGGTGACTTGAAGTTTATCCACATTTCTTTTGTTGTAGAGCAGTAAGATATCTTTTCATATTCTTCTGGAGATAATGCCCATATCAGATGATGTTTTGCTTTAGTGTTTTAGTTGTGCATTTCTTCTGTCAGCATCAGCTCATACTTCTACGTTATCTGTAGTGGGAAGTGTAGCTCTAACTCTGATGGCTTGCCAGACTTCGATATCTACAGATTGGAGATATAGGGTCATTCTCCCTTTCCAATATGAGTAGTTATTTCTATTAAAGTAATGAGGCTTTGAGACGGATTATCCTTCAAAACTTCTCAAAAAGTTTGTCATGATCTATCACGTGTTGTAAAATACAAAATTATAAAACCTGGCTCTGATAACAAATGATAAAGCAAACTCATGTAAGAGATAAAAAATAGGGGTCTATTAAAGTTTAAAGCAATAGGTGCTTGTCAGACAATAAAAGCTAGTTAAACGACAGGAGCTTGTTAAATGATAAATCATGTCAAAACAATTTAAAACAGAAGACGCCTATTAAAAATGAAAGGAACCTCTTGCAAGTTGAAAACAGAAAGAGCCTGTTATAAAATGAAAGAGCCTCTTAATGAAATAAACACACATATACACAAACACACACACACACACACACACACACACACACACACACTCACACACACACACAAACACAATATAATGCAAAAATTTAAAAGTCAAAAGAAGAGAGAAAGAGACGTAGTCGATTTATACTGGTTCGATTTATAACTCAGGCCTACGTCCAGTCCCCAAGTATTTAACTTGAATGTTTTACTAAAATTCTAAGTAGTAATTTGACGAGCCTTTTTAAACTCACGAGTATATATTTTTTAAGGTTCTCTAACCTTCCAAACTAGTAGTATTTAACTTGCATCTATAAGCTCTCAACAAATGAAGTTTGCTCGATGTAAGCTTCAATGATTTCTCTCAAGAAGAATTTTCACTTTCTAAAGCACAAGAGATTTGATAATGATATCACTTTCAAGAGTA
>JANQBM010000220.1:5854866-5869897 GCA_025594535.1 Erythroxylum domingense | reverse complement strand
AAGAAGAATTTTCACTTTCTAAAGCACAAGAGATTTGATAATGATATCACTTTCAAGAGTATTAACATTGTTGATGTAATTCAAGAGTCTGATATATTTTCACGAAAGCAGTGACTCTTCCTTAAGTAGACATCTTCTTCAATTAGCCGTTGCTTCTCTTATATCTTGAATTGAATTTAAATGTTTAATACCATATTTGACCAAATCTTCTAGTATCCAAATGTTAAGACAAATAATCATATCACGAAGTTGGTTGTGATTTGTAAAATTCTTCCAGATATTGTGGAATCATTTCTAATAAATCAGGTAAGTTCATAAGGACGATTTCTACAAGAAAAGAATTTATCATATGATTTTATTTCCTTTGAAGAATTAACCCGTTAACAATAAAAAGGAAATAAAACTAATATGAAAGGTCATCATCAAAATCATTAAGCCTTGAGCTAAAAAACCGGTCGGTTAAATAATAAACCGACCAGTTTCTTCTAAGCCATAAAGAACTTATTATTCTTCTTCTTTTCTGACACCCAGACCAGGCAAATCATAAAGATTCATAACATAGAAAGCAAAACATAATTTCAGGCCTAAAAACCAAGATACAAAAAGGTTCCCGAGAACAAACACACTCCAATTGTCCAAAACTCCCTCCAAAGTCTTGAATGATCTCAGATTTTAAATTGGCTCTGTTTGGAAGCCTCTTCATAAGAACTATCTAGCTAAAGTTGTGAAATTTAATGGAAGAGAAAGATGAAGAAGTTGAAAGTGAAGAACCAAATACTAAATTAGTTGCCTGTATTCTTGTGATGGAGATAAAAATACAGAAGAAAAGTGTGAAAATTAAGAAGGCTTTAAAATTGAGAAGTGAAAGGTTCAAACTTCAAAGAGGGAAGGCTTGTAGAAAAAGATAAAATATAGAAGAAAAGCATGAAAATTGAGAAGTCCTGAAAATGGAGAAGTGAAAGGTTCAAACTTTAAAGAGAGACGACTTGTAAAGGGAGAAGAGAGTTTACACACTTATGGTCTGTTATAGGTGGTGATACAGGGAAACTATAAACTTTTTCTGGTTAACCCTCTAGGCTAACTCTAATTCTTAAACCACTATACTGGTTGGCGACATTGACTAACCAAAGTCGGATTGGAAGTGTGTATCACTACGTAGTTGTTCCAGTTATCGGAGTCTTATTGCCCTCAACGTCTTTCCCTCGATTACACAGGACTTAGTGCTCTCGCCTCTTGGGAACCTTACTTCACTCACACACTCTTACTCGTCATTCTTCGTTAATGCTTCTAACAAACAACAAGGCAGCGGAATTAGAAGCAACAGTTCTCTAGACTGTCATATATTTTTTGATACACAAGATCCTTATACAAGGCAAGTGTAGAGCATACTCATCCTGCAATCTTTGAATAAGGAAGGGATATTTCAGATAGGATAAGTGTTTAGAAGAGATATGTGAAGAAAGAACTCTTCATTTTCTAATAAAATGTACAAACACTAAAGCCTAGATACTAAACATAGAATTAAGCATATCTATAACGAAACACAAACCCTGCTTATATAGGCAAAGCCAGGGATAGAAATATAAACTATTCTAGAGACATAATGATAAAGCTTTAAAAAAAGCATACCTAACCTTATCTCTAAGGAATCTACTTTACAAAAGGAGAAAATAATTCACCTAACTTTTACAAAAGTCAAAAAGTGAATAGTATAAAAGCATCTTCTTTGTACAATGATGATAAGATGGAATCTTCAATAGTTGGTTGAGAATGACATGTGGGTCCTATTATCAGGCTTCCTCATAATGTCAGGGACAGATCAAGGCTTTCTGTCAGATCCATTTCCCTGTCAACTTGAGCAATGAGTTCATCAACATTTGTCATTGTCCAATTAGAAGGTCATGATGTTGTGACAAAGTCAGAGTCTTGGGCTGGATCATTATCTTGGACTGGATCAGTAGATGGACTTGTAGTAGTAGTAAAAACAAGATGATTTAAATCACTTGCTTGAATATGGATCACATTTTCTTCCACAGAAGTCCATTGGGTTGGTGATGGAGTATGAATAGGTTCAATTAGAGAAAAATCACCATAGTATGGTCCAAGAGAAGTGCACAAGGTGGAATATGCCACATCATTAATTTGATTTAGTTGGTTGAGCAATGCATATAATTGAGCTAATAGAGATGCTTCATTAACTGACCAAGAAAGTAACATGCCATTGTTGAAGATGATTAAATGTGCACATTTGTCCAGTGGTGCTCATCACATAAGGTCTATGGAGAAGATAGATAACAAAGATATCTTTGTTCTGTAGAGATTGTTCCCATAGGTGATGACAATCTAAGATGTTGGACATATCGTTTCGCCATTTTTCCAAAGGTTGAAACCATTCTAAGAATGTCCATAGAAGTGACCTAGACTCAGAGGGATCAAATAGATGTCTATACGGGTGGAATGGTGAGAAAGCAACGGAACAAGCATATAATGTTGTCATAGCCCAAAGATGCCATAATGTGTAATCATCAATATCATCAAATAGTTGATATATCATCTTATATGGAGAAGTAGGATCAAAGAAACCAGGGCTAGGAATAATATCCTCCTTGACTAAAACAAGATGTAGATAATAAAAAAGGCTTTGTGGTAATAAAGGATAAAGATCTTTTACACACAAAGGTGGTCGATCAAACAAAGGAGGAAATTCTCTACGATATCTAGCAAAACGAGGAAACTCTATTAGCTAAAATAATGGAATAGGGAGTTGAAGAGTGGAAGAGAAGAATAAGGGTGGTTTTGAAGGTCGAGAAAGATAATCTGCAATGAGATTTTGGTGACCTTTCAAATGTTTAACGGTGAATTTATAAGAAGAGAACCACTCCTGCCAGCACAAAAGTTGATGGCTTGGAATCTTTTTGCCATTTTGTTCAAGTATTTTAGGGAATCAAGTGTTATCCATTTCAATGACAAAATGAAAAGGAGTGAGGTGGATAGAGAACTTTTCTATACCTCTTTTGACTGCAAGAATCTCCTTGTATGAGATATGATAGTGACATTCAGATTAACTGAAAGAACCACTAGCACGTCCACAATAATAGCGTCGATCATTGATTTATTCAAGAAGAATTGCTCCCCAGTGTTCATCACTAGCATCAATTTGCAAAATTCTTTGTCCTTTTTCAAGAATCTTTAGAGGTGGAGGATCTTTGCAAATCTTTTTCAAATGCTGAACAACTGTAGTCTGTTGTTTTCCCCATACTAGTGGATTCTTACGTAAGAGCTTAGATAAGCTTGATATGTAGGTTGCCACATGTGGTATGAAATCTCTGATGTAATTGACAATCCCAAGGAATTATTGAATCTGTTTAACAGTGAGATTTTCATAAGGAAATTGCAGTAATTCTTCTGCAATATGTGGGCCTGGCTGGTAAAATCTATCCTTGAATTACATTCCAAGAAATTCAATTTCTGTTGTACCAATAGTGCTTTTTGAGGCTGAAAGCATAATACCATACTGCTGTGTAAGGTCCAAAAACTGTTGAAGAAGGGCCTGATGTTCCTCATGGGTCTTTGTGAACAGTAAAATGTCGTTGATGTAAATCAATGCACTGTTGAGAATAGGCTTGTAGATTTTTGTAATGGCCTTTTGAAACGGTGATGGAGCGACTTTGAGTCTAAATGGCATCACAGTCCATTGGTACTGAGCATTGGGAATGCAGTATGTAGTCTTATAACGTTCTTCAGGGTGAATACCTAATTGCCAAAATCCTGCTTTAAGATCAAACTTTAAGAAGATAAAAGCTTCCTTGAGAAATAGTATCTGAGTACTGATCTTAGGCAGAGGAAACTTATCATCTTGCAAGAATGCATTCAGAGGCTTGTAGTCTATTACTAGACGTTTCTTTCCACGTTTCTGCTCTGAACGTTTATTGACATAAAACGCTTAGCAAGCCCAATCCGACTTTGTGGGCTCGATCAATCCTTGTTGTAATAGAACATCGCACTCATTTTGTGCTAGCTTTAGATCATCAGGATTCATTCCTGGATGTGTGGCTTTCGTAGGATTGATATCCTCATTCTTCTTAAATGGTAGACTTATGAAAAAGTCTGAATTTTTCTACAGAGGATTAGGATGAGTAAACTGTGCATGAGATTCTGGACAGTAGCTCAACAGTTTATCTCGAAGTCCAGTGTAACATGTAAGAACCTGTGAAAGTTCAAACACGTTTTTTATGTCAGTTTATGGACTCATAAGGTTTCGATACCTGAGGCTTGTGGGTAATATCTGTAGATGTTTGGCTTTACAATAAATATCCATGCCATTCAAAAGATCTGGGCGTGGTAACTTGCTTCCAAGTATTTTAGTCCAAACTGTACACTGAGGAAAGAAGCGGGTGCCAATTCTGCTTCTTGTTTGTAACCCAATCTTAAATGAATTCCCATCAGCTGCAGTGAAATATTCGTCATGAGAAGTCCATGCTTCTGCTGGTAGGATATTGGGCTTCATGATCGTATTACTATAATTAGTATCCATAAACCCAATGACTTTAATGGGTCTGTCATACTTATCTTGCTGAAATATTTGGATATGGACGTATGGTTGAACTGGTGTACGATCTATTTTCATACATGTCTGTTGTAACATATAGAGAGAATCATCACTGGTATAGGCAAATGATTGTGATGATACGTCTTCATCTATTGAAATAGAAACAATAAACTGAGTTTCACTGTCCTCACTAGACTGTTCCGCAAGTAATTCTTCACTGTGACTTTGAGGATGAATAGGCAGGAGTTTTTCAAGTTTCTCCAAGAACTTGACATCTTTCTTAGTAGCCTTAGGACAGTTGTTAGAATAGTGATCTAAACTTCCACAGACAAAACTCCGAGGCTTTCCCTTGCGTCGATGTGATGATTTTTGGAAGAACCTCATACGTCTGTATTTTTTGCTTGTGTTCTTCTGTTTGAAGTTTTGCTTCTAAGGCTTCTTGCCTTCTTTCTTCCTGTGGAGCTTTCTCCTATCATAGTAGACTTGAGATTGATGAGCTTTCTTACTGCTATGGCAATTGCAAGTCTGTTTATCTTTGCATTTGATTTGGAGATGAGGCTACTTATATGCCTTCTTAGAACTGGACCCCCTTTTAGGATATTCTTGAACAAAGTATGCTGATCACATAACTTGTCAATAGAAGCTATAAAAAGCTGGTAGATTTCTTCAAGAGATATTGTTGACATGTCTTTCTGTAGAGAAGTTATGGTCCTTTGTAGTTCTGGTTGTATTTTATCTGGAAGGGATGAGATAAAAGTATATCACAAATTCACATCATTCCATCCATTCAAGAGATAATACCTTTCTGTCATGCGTTTATAATGCCTTTGAAGATCTTTCTTATCAAGAGAACAACATTTCATCTTGAAATATTCTTGACGGATCTACTTGTCAATCAACTAGAAGTCACCAATAAATTCTTTGTGAATTATGCCAAGTAGTGCTCCAGCAGTTTTAACTTGTATAAACTGAAGTCGTTGATACTTACTAACACTTTTCCACCATTCTCGCAAAGTACCAGTAAATCTGGATGTAAATTTAAACAAAATATCCGAGAGAGGATGATTAGGTCTAGTCATCTGTAAATCAATCCAAGCACCGAACTCATGAAGTCTATCCCACCATTTTTTTAGAGGTAGATCATCAAAAGTAAACCAAGGTCCTGAAGTAGGCTTGGTTGTATGTTGTTGTGCATTTGGCTATGCAGCTGCCGTAGCTGGTATTTCTTGAGGTGCGTGTTCAAGTCTGCCTGTTTCAGTACCTGTAGATTCAGCTTCACTGATTTCTGGTTCTTCAGTATATTGAGACATAGCCATCAGGACATTAGATAACTCTGATAGATCAGCAAAATTAGCTGAGGAATCAGTCGATGATGAACTGACTAGTTCATGTGATGACTCTGATGGTTGTTCTTCTGAAGCGATGAAACTTTGTTCATCTAAACAATTAGATAGTGCTGCAGAGACTTCAGATGTATTGCTTTCCGCATCAATTTTCTATGAAAGAGAACTGGAATTATCTGCAAGAGACTTAGATGTCATAGTAGCTATATACTCTGTCTGCTTAGCTTTATCCTTCTCAAGAAAAGAGGTGGAAGGTTGTATTGGTGCTGGTGGTGGAGATTCTAGAGGAGTTTGAATCCTTAATGGCTTTCTCCACTGTTCTTCTGGCTCAAAAGGTGTATAAGAAGATGATGCTTCTGGAACCTTTGAAGAATGGTCAGAAACTTGTTGTTTAGGCACACGATCAGATGTTGACTTTGTCTTTAATCGTCGTGGTTTCTCTTGAGTTTTCTGAGGATAAATATACTGTCTAATCAAAGGATAGTTGAACTTGAATACCTTTGAATAGTCAGCATCTTCTAGATACCGTTGATACATATGTGTAGGATATAATGGCTGAAGAGTAGAGAACTATGAAGATGATGAGTCATATATCTGTTGAGATTAGTGTTGGTTATTGCCCAGTGGATAATGACATAAGGTATATGTTTGCATTGCTACGTTATTTCATTTTCCATTACCAACTATTAATGTTAGTATTAATAATTATGTTAAGGCTGCAACTTGAATATAGATTTATTTTTCTATAACTAAATATTTATTGAATAAACATTTGAGATTAATGTCATAAGGTATATGTTTGCATTGCAACTTTATTTCATTTTCCATTACCAGCTATTAATGTTAGTATTTATAATTTTGTTAAATCTACAACTTGAATATAGATTTCTTTTTCTATAAATAAATATTTATTGAATAATCATTTAAGATTAAGTAATAATGTGACAGCATATCGATATTTTAATTTTGATATCTTTGAATAATTAAATTAGATTTATTATTAATTTATTATATAATAATAGATATTGGTATATTTTAATAAATATTTTGTTTTTATCTATGACTGTAATTTTTATTTCTTATTTATTATATGTTGATTTTATAACTGTTTAATATCAATTAGACCTTTAAACCTTAAACTTTTCTTTTAACCGGTTCAATGTTCGATCCGGTTTTTAAAATATTGGCTTTATATATTTGCCACATGGAGCATGTCTTATTAAAATTACCATGGAAAAGATAAAACCAAGAGTTAAAAGTTAAATGTTATTTCCCTATTAATGAAGAGAATATGAAGCAGAACAGAATCAAATGTTGAACTTTCTGTTTTTATGTGATATAAGTTTTTTTTTCCCAAACTCTTGCATACGCGTACTAGACATACCAATAAATTCTGCTTTTTAACCTTTTGTTGAGATATTAATTATCAAACTGTCACAAGCAAACACGTATGTATCTAACGTAGAAAATTCGTTACACTTGTCTTCCACATAACACTTATAATACACTCTAAACATAAGTTATTTTTAAAAAAAATTTAAAAATTTGAATATTTTATTTTCACCTTTTAAAGCTCAAATTATAATTCCAAAATTTAATAAAATTTAAAAATTTTTAGCAATTAACCTTTAATTTTAACAAAATCACTTTTTAAAAGGATATACAAATAATAAGCTTGTGGTTTTGACATATCACAAGGCTTATAATGCCAACTTTTTTAATATTTAAATTCTTTTAAAAGTAATTGCTTTGAAAAGTCTTTTGAGTTGATATTTGTAAATCTTTTGAAAGTCGAGTTTACAAAATATCTTTAGAAATTGGCTTTGTTCATAATATTTTATACCTTATTTACAAAGCTAATAATGAACACTAATCTCCCTTTACATCCTAAACATTCTCTTTAGTAATAGAAAAATGAATTTTGAATTAAATACAAAATTACATGAGGACTTCTATTCTTTAAAAAATAAAGATAAAAGCATTATAATTCTTAACAACATTTTAAAATAAAGAAAACGAATTTAAGAAAGTTATTGTGAATTTGTAAATAGCCATAAAATACAAAAGCTAGCAAAGCCCAGACGAATGTCAATCGCAGCTACCCCCGGCAAAACAATATGTAAAATGGATTTTGATTTCTCAAAGAAAAAAAGTAAAATCGTGGCAGCAGATACCAAGAGGATAAAAAGCCTGTTCAATTTCTACTCAAACACCGAGGTGAAGCCTTTGGATTATCATCTTTAAAAATAAATATTTATGATTGGCTACAACATTTGCCAATAACTCTTTGAGGGACTCTTTTATAAAAAAGTGCAACCTAATTTTTAAAATTAAAATTGTAAAATAATGTTATTTTTATCAAAATGATATCGTTTTGTTTCGAAACATCAAGCCTCGAGCAGACATTACAACAAAGTCATTCTTTCCCGACGAATTTTTTATTGCGACGTTTAAAAACATTCATTACTAAAACAGACCATTTAGTGACGAAATCAGAAAGCGTCGCACAAGGAAAAACATTTAGCGACGTACAGATAAAATTGACGCCGAATCATCCACACTGGGTGACGATATTTGAGAATCATCACAAAATAATGCAATGGAGATAAATTCTCAAAACGTCATCATAACTTGTCGAACATTTGGCAACGACCTATGCAGAATCATCAGTAAATGTTATATATTTTGCTGACGATACCATGAACCGTCAGCAAAAGGTTAATATTTGGTGACAAAATTTCTATTTCGTCGCAAAAGCCTATACATTCAGCAATGATTTATGTTAATCGTTAATAAATGTCAAGCATTCATCGACAATTTTTAGAAATCGTCAGAAAATGTTGCACATTCCGTGACGAATTCTTGAAAACATCACTAAATGTTTACTCACCAATGTTTGACATTTTCATAAATTATTAAGCTAACATATTTATAATCTAACATAATTAAGATATGTTTTATTGCAGATTTGTTTTGAACGTTTACAACGTATTATTAAAAAAAAATCACAACATATTTTTAGGTATTAAACAGTAGTACTAATTAATCATTAGATTTACTAACATTGTAAGAATAAGTTATAAAAATTTTAAATTATTTTATCAATATAATAATATGATATACGGCACAAAACGAACTTTGAAATATAAGTTACCTAATTCATACACTTATAGAACTAGAACAATAACAATCAACATTTAATAGTACGCAACTTGACCCCTAAGTAGTAGATATGTTGTTTGAAAAATTATTACAGATACAACAATAAATAAACTTTAAAGCCGAGTTCAATTGATTGACTCACTAACTGACAATGATATAATTGTTTATTTGGATTCCAAGTAACATGAGAGTCGGTAAAGGTAAATGAGTCCTTGATGTCTGGATTCTTCAGAAGAGTCCTTGCATGTTCGAACACATCAATTGAAACAGTAACAGTTCTTCCCTCAAGTGTAGGGTTTTTCACACCCTCTTACAATAGCTTTTCTTCTATAGCTAAATTTGAAGAGGAAGCAGTGAATTGGTCGCTAGATTTAGTACTTAAAACACAATCAGTATAGAAGTTAGATATTGTCATATTAGTAAACCGTTAAATGAACTGAAATTGGAGTGACATGCATGAGTAGATGAAGTATTCAAAATTGACGAATTTTCCAAATCAATTGATTTCCCTAATCCTTCACGGATTGTTGTGACATTGCTCCCGCCTCCACAGGCATACATGTCACATTCGAGACTGAAGGAAGCTTTAAACAACATGTGGTATAAACCATCAAATGTGAATATATATAATAGCTTCAAAAAAGAAAATGAGAAGTACATAATAAAGAAAGTGAAGTTGTTCGGATGATACTAAACACCTTGAAGCAGAAGATCAGCCATGAAAGGCATACGATAATTAGTATATAAAGTGAAGATTTCTTTTTCAGTATTAGTTTTCTCAGCAGGGACAATTTTGCCACATTCCTCTCAACAGAATGAATTAGGGCTATCAGGAACTAGTCTCCATTTCGACATTCCTTCATTAATAACGTTAAGAGGTAAATTCTTTAAAAGTCAATTTAGAATAAAACAAGCATTTTGTTTAACTCTAATTTTGATGACAACTAAAACTAGCCAGGTTTAGCACTTATACATCCTCAATGTGCCTAATGATACGAAAGTGACCCTTAATTTCAATTTCAAAAATTTATTGTGTAACTTGTTTCTAATGCAAGATTTAGAATTTAAAGTAGAATAGACAAGACTATATGTCTCTATATAACTATTAATGGAAATGAAAACAAGTAAAAAACTCTTAAAACAATTTCAACAGTAAACAGAAACAAAGCTTTCATTAGATTAACCGTCAAATTTTGGTGGGAAGATAGACAAAAAGAAATAACAAAGATAGACAGTAAATGGTGGCAAGACGTATATGGTGAAAACAAATTATCAAAATTTAAAGTATTGCTAGGATAAAAGATAACTATTTTTTAACAGTCCTAGTTACCGAATTACATTTAATTTCAAATTCAAATATAAAAATTGAGTGGATAACACTATTAATGGATTGCCTAGAGTATAACACTTTTCAATTGCAAATCATTACAGAAATATCATCGAACACCTTACAGACATGACAAACTCATCCCAAGATTCAAATGCAAATCATATCTTTTCCCTTCCATAACTAACATTAACACATTCCATGCTACTTCCATTCATAGACAACCTAAAACCATCTAGAAGCAACTTTAGAAAATTCAGTAATAGTGAGGTACAGTAAATCGATTCGACTCTGAAAACTAGTTGAGCAAAATCCAAACTCTACAATGACAATGTGCAAATATCATAACACAAAGAAATCAAACAACAAATACAAAACACAAAGAAATCAACTTTAACATCGCAGAAAACACCCTATGTACTGATCGACACAAAGAACATCCAGATCTATCGTAGACGGATAAAAATCACAACTTTATTACAGAAACAATGGTAAAATACTTGTTTTCTTTCTTCCGTTATCTCGAGAGCCAAATGCAAACATCACAGGCAAACAGGAGAAAATCGATCGAAAAGATACTAAAACTTGTAACAACGTTCGAAGATTGACAAACAAAGAGTCGATCTAGTCAGTAATAGATTTAGAAATGAAGACCACAACTGAAAATAAAACAGATAGTAAAAAAAAAGTGACAGGATTGTAGACCATGTTTTGATCAAGTCAATGGCTTTGATACATGGGTAAGACATCGGAGATTGCTAGTTTCGAGATGACTTGATGGAGACTATAGAGGAAGAACTGATTGGCAATAAAGGTAAAGGTTTTTTAAGAACAATAAAGAACACAACTCCAAACAATAAAGAAGTAAAGAAAATGCTTGGGTTTTGGCGACGTTTTACAAAGTTCGTATCAAAACGATAAATTTAGGCAACGAAAATATCCATCGTCGGTAAAACAAACAATTTTTGCAACGATTTTACAGATTTGTAGCAAATTGCTACACATTTGGCGACTATAAGAAGTATTTCGTAGCCAAAGCGTAGACTTTTGTGACGAATATTAGTTTTGTCACAAAATGAATGATATCATAATAACGTATTGGTGACGGTTATAAAATATCGTAGCTAAAAGTTTTTCTATTTACGATGAAACATCATTTTGTCGCTAAATGTTGCAAAGGTTAAAAAATTTAGGTGGGACGATGTCGTTTGTTATTTACAAATGACTTCGTCCCACCTTTCATAATTAAACCGCAGACTCACCCCTCCCTCCCTCCCTCTCCTTTGTTTCTGCATTTTTTTTCCTCCATTTTTGCAATTTTTCTTTGTCTTTCTTCAATCAATCTTATCCTATTCTTCTCGACTTTCTGTTGTTTTCTTCCCCCCAACTATCATCTCGTGGAGTTGACCTCAACCAGCTGGTTAGTTTTCTGTCATTTCTTATGGGTTTATTTTTTAATGTCTTGAATATACCGAATCTTGTGGGTTTGTTTGTTGTGGTTGAATAGATCTGTTGAGTTGTTTGCATGGATTGAGTCTTTTTATTGTTAGGTTTCTATTTAATTGTGATAATGATGGTGAAGAAAGGGAAGAGAAGTTGTGAATCCATGGTGAAACTTGTGGTGTATGTTCTGCTTGGAAGTTGTTCGATGAAAGTCCTACTTTGTGATTCAGCACGATGGAAGTTGTATGTTCTGCTTGGAAGTTCTGATTTTTCATGCACAAGCCAAATGTCCTATTCCAATGCATATAACTATTGAATCTTTTTTGTTCTTCTTTCTGTGATTTAATTATAATATGAATGAAATCTTTGATTTCATAAGAGATTGATTTCTAGTACTTGCTATACGAGATATAGATATGATTATTGGAAAATAACTAGCCAGGTAATGCTTTTCTTACTCACATACTTGGCCCATTTTATAGAATAAGAAAGAGGTATAATGTTTCAACCAAATTTTGCATAGAATCAAATGCATGATTAATTTTTCATGTGCTGTTTGATTTATGATTTAAAAAAAGTCCAAATGTTCAAATAGAAAAATGAAGGAGACATAATATAGTCTCTACTTTACCATATTTGTTTTTGTCAATATAAGCAACATAGATGTTTAATTGAATAAGATAATCATAAATTAAAAGTTTAATATATAATAATCACAAATTTTACCAATATTAGAAAAAGTTTATAAAATTTATATTAAAAAATGCATTCCATTTTATATGTTTATTTTATTTCAATCTATTATTATTTAAAAAATATGTCACTAACATTAATTATAAAATGAATAACTTTAATATTTCATACTATCTTAAAAATTGTAATAAATTCAATATAAATTCGTTGTTAACAATTATAATAATTATTAAATTTAAAATTAAATTTTGTCACTAAATAATATTAGCTACCAAACAAATTTATCACAAAAAGTCTTTAAAATTGTAATAAATTAAAATAAATTCATTTTTAACAATTATAAAAATTAAAAATTAAAAATTGAAATTTGTGACTAAATAATATTAGCTACTAAAAAATTTCGTCACAAAAGGTCATTAGCTACGTAAACAAAACGTCGCTAAAAACCTTTTGCTACAAAAAAATATTAGTAGCTAAAACTATTTTGCTACCAAAATAAAATAGTCGCAAAATCCTATTAACTACGAAATGCTAATTCGTCATAAAAAGTTTTTAACTACTTTTAAGAAATGTCAACAAAAAGTTAGTAGCTAACACTATTCTGCTAAAAAAATAAAATCATCACTAAAAACAATTACCTACAAATAGGATTTAGTAGGTAAAAAGTTTTATCTACGAAATATAAACATCGCACAAAACAATCCACGACGTGTTTGGTATCGTCGCTTATAATTGTTACCGACGATCATTTTTGTCGAAAACAAGTTTTTGTGACGATTTTATGAAAACGTCGCAGATGTTATTTTGTTATCGGGATTCAACGACAATTTGGGTGAAGATAATTTTTCGTCGCACATACTAATTTATGACAATTGGTTATGCTTTTGTAATATTTAAATACGTCGCTAAATGTCCTGTATGTTGTAGTGAGAGTTGAGCCAGGGCAACCTGAATTGAGCTTGAGGTTAGGCCCGGTAGGGCCCAGGGCTTAGTCATCCCATCATGTATGTCCTTTTATTTTCATCTCCCACCCATACATCAATAGTTTAGTTATAAGATTTATGTATCATACTTGTCTAATAACCAATGCGACTAGCATATGGTCATACATTTATTAGGAATATATGATTTCTCGACTAATAAGTCGATCCTTAAGTGGATTGAATATGCTATAATTTAGATCATTTAGCACATCAATCATTGTATCATTCTCATTATACAGTTAATATTTTGCATTTGTAATGCCTTCTACATCAAAGGTGGGCCATTTTTAATACATCTTAATGCAAACTTGGAATTGAAACAATCTTCCTTGTTTCTCAATCCTTTAAATCAAATTAACTCACTTTTCTATAATGTCCAATTATATCAAATCATTCATGATTTTTTGGTAATGTTCTAAGATAGAAAACATTAATTCAATTCTTTGTAATTAGAACCTAAGTAAAAAGGGTACTTTGAATTTGTGATTCGTATAGCCTCAAAGGCACATAATATAAATTGAGAATATATCTTATATTATCCTTATTGGTAAAAACTACACATATGGTATGATTCATAAATTACAGTATTGACTCACTTTTATTAAAGTATATGTCTTTTTTCAAATGCTATATAGAAAATAGTTCAAGCATACCGAATGCCTAACATGAGTTCACATGTTTATTTATTTAATCTACCCTTCATAGCTCACATTCGATATATTATGACATATTGAGAGAACATATCATTCTTTAGGATGTGTCATTACTAATAATCTTTTACACCCTTCATTGTACTTCACGCTGACACTAGTGTTTTAAGCCTTGAACTTTTTTTTATCACCTAGACAAATTGTTTAAAACTTATCTCATCTCCATTCTTATAAATTAATAGAGGCAATCAACCATGTGGGAAGACAATTCATATCATTTAAACATATTTCTTGTATCTATGATTGAATGTTCAACACCCATTTAACATTCATTATATAAAAAAAAACTTAATTCAAGAGCAAGCATTCTTATATTTTTAGAATTGAATTTTTACTTAAAATTCATTTTAGAAAATGTTGTTTAATTATCAATTAAACATATATTGTATCAAATATTCGATGATAAACAAATTATTATCATTGATAATAAGTACTATAAATTGTCACTACATATATTCGTTTCTCTTTTAGTTACTATGTCCTTGACATGGTTATACTTGATATCGATATGTTTAATTTGATATTGATATTTGAGCGCTCTAATATTTTCTTTCAATGTACTTATTTATACACAACATAGTGTGCATAAGACTACTAATTTTTTCAAAATAAAGAACCATCTTTACCTCTTATCCTTCCTTTGGAATTCGTGCATACTATATGTTGCTTAGGTGCTCACCTTTAGTAATTAGTGTAAAAAAAATACTTTACTATATATATATATATATATACATTTTTGTTGTTAAATTTGGTAAGTATCATTTAAGTAAAGCTTTCTTACCATTAGAAGCTACATATATATACTTCTATATATATGTAGC
>JANQBM010000220.1:5761250-5775273 GCA_025594535.1 Erythroxylum domingense | reverse complement strand
TTATTTCAATTTATTATTATCTAAAAAATATGTCACCAACATTAATTATAAAATGAATCATTTTTATATTTCAAATTAAACTGTCTTAAAATTTTAATAAATTAAAATAATTTTTTTAACAATTATAATAATATTTAAATTTCAAATAAGATTTTGTCAGTAAATATTATTAGCTACGAAAACAAAAACATCACAAAAAGCTTTTACCTACATTTACAAGAATGTCCCTAAAAATATTTACCTACAACAAAAAATTAGTAGCTAAAACTATTTTGCTATAAAAACAGAATCGTCACCAAAAACTACTAGCTACCAAAAAAGAAATCATCACAAAAGCTTGTTAACTACGTTTGCAGGAACGTCTCTAAAAACATTTACCTACAACAAATAATTAGTAGCTAAAAATATTCTGGTACAAAAAGGAAATCGTCATTAAAATTAATTACCTACGACTACAGTTTAGTGGGGAAAAACTTTTATCTACAAAACAAAAACGTCGCAAAACACTATGAATGACGTTCTTTGTTCTCGCTAATTATATTTTTTACTGATGAATTTTTTATGTCGAAAAAAAATATGTGCGACAATTTTAGGAAAACATCATAGATGTTGTTTTGCCATAAGGATTCAGTGACGATTTGGGGGATGATTATTTTTCGTTGCAAATTAGAATTTGCAATGATTTGTTAATGTTTAGCGACATTTAGTTTCGTCGCAAATAACCTTATCTATTGTAGTGAATCATGGTTTTGTCAATAAGTGCGTAACTTATTGAATGATTATTTATGCTTCTCCTTTTAAGAATAAAACGAGAACGTTAAAATGCGATTCAAATTTTAATGTTATATATTCAACTTTTAAACTTGCTTAACATGTAAATAAATTTGTCGTATTGCTCACAAAGTTGAATGAATAAGTTATTCTTTTAATTGATTATTAAATGAATGTATTCATAAGGATGGTAAAATTTGAATATATATATATATATATATATATATATAGACATACAGAGAGAGACAGAGAGACAGAGAGAGAGATGTAAATATATATAACTCCAATTTTAATTTATTTAAAATTTGTAAATGTTCTCTATATTTCTGTGTGAATAATGTGATGTACATCCATCTACTTATGTACTCTAGGTGATTCTAAGAAATAAATTTGAGTTTGGAAAGAGGATCTTGAAAACATTGAGGCATATGTGATTTGGTGAAAAGATAAGCAATTTGTGCTTAAGATGAGATTAGGTCACGTTGTATAGTTTCATGAAGCACATGATGATAATCGATCTCGATGTGTTTAATTTGTTCATGGAAGACATCATTATGAGCAATCTGCATGGCACTATGATTATCACAAAAGAGAGGAATGACTGAAGAAAAGGTGACAACGATGTCTTCAAGTAACCATCATAACCATAAAAGTTTAAAGGTAGTGTCAGTTAGGGCTTGGTATTTTGATTCAATGCTTGAGCGAGAGACAACTGTTTGCTTCTTGTTACGTCAAGAAATAAGAGAGGTGCCAAGAAAGAAACAGTAGCCATTGGTAGATCGACGATTAGTAGGGTCTCCAGCTCATTTGGCATCAAAGTATGCACGTAAGTCCAATAAAGATGAATGACTGGAGTGAAGCCCATGAAACAACATGCCTCAAATGTGTCGAAGTATATGAAGAACAATAAAAAATGAGTGGTACGAGGTGCAAACATAAACTAACTGACAATGTGAACTGTATTAGCATTATCTGGACAAGTGATAGTAAGGTATATAAGACTACCAACTATTTGTTGATAAAGTGTACCATCACTCAGAAGTTCCATCAGTAGCATAGATATGATCTTTAAAGTTGAGTGGAGTGATAGCAATCTTAATGTTAGTAAGACTAGCATGAGAGATAAGATCAGTAGCATACTTGGCTTGAGATAAGTAGTAGCTTGAATCATCATAAGCTACTTCAAGACTAAAAGATAGCTTAGAGGAACTAAATCTTTCATTTCAAATTTTTTATAAAGACAAGGTTTGAGAGTTGCGATTCCCTTAGTGTCATTGTCGATTATTATCATGTCATCAATATATACAGGGAGAAGAGTGCACCCTTTATGTGTTTTTTGGGTAAACAAATCACAATCATAAGAACTAGACGTAAAGCCAAGAAGGTTTATAGTGGAGATGACTTTAGCAAACCATGCTTAGGGAGCTTGCTTAAGGTCATATAAGGCTTTGCAAAGACAACAAACTTTATTAGGTGGATAAGCATACCCAGGTAGAGGTTACAAATATACTTCTTCGTAAAGATAACTATTAAGAAGGCATTCTTGACATACATTTGGAAGAATTCACAATGCTTCTTGCTGCTACGATAATAAGACTGCATACCAAATGACTAGAGAAAATGTCTCCTCATAGTCAATTCCATATTCTTGAGTAAACCCCTTTGCAACCAATTGTGCTTTGTATCTTTTGACTAATCCATCAGCTCGAGCCTTGACTTTATAGACTCATGTAAAACCAATAACAGACTTATTAACTAAGTCCCAAGCATTGGTGTTGGAAAGAGCCTGTAATTCTTCCACCATTGCTTGCTGCCATAAGGAGTTAAAGCTGGGCCTCACAATAGGTGTGAAGTTCATATAAAGAGACAATAGTGGAATAAATATGGAAGTCTTTAAGATGAATAAATTGTTGACTTACTCAAGAGGAATGATGGAGGGGTTGTCCAAACTTAGTAGATTTTGGTGAATGAATAGAAGAGGAAGATCTATTTGGTGAGGTTGTAATAGAACAAAGTATGCATATCCAAAAACTTTAAAAGACTAATAGTTAAGAGCATGATTGAATAAGTGCTCACAGGGAGAGATATTATCTATGATAAAAAAAAAGGGAATGCAATTAATAGTATAGACAACAATAAAGACTGCTTATCCTTAAAGGGTTTTGGGACAAGAAGATGATATAAGAAGGGCTCAAACAGTGTTGAGAATATGTCTATGTTCATATTCGACTCTAATATTTTGTTGAGATGTGTTTGGACATGATCTTTAAATAATGGTCCCTTATTAATTAAGAAAATTGATGAATTTTTTATCTTTGTATTCCATTACATTATAAGTTTGAAATTCTTTAATATTGCAAGAGAACTGAGTGCGAATCATATTAGCAAAATGGGAGTAAATGGAGAATTTTTTATATTTATGTCACATTAGATAAATTCATGTATGGTGAGAAAAATCATCGATAAAGTTCACATAATATTTCATGTTATCCATAGTTTCATAGGGTGTAGGACCCCAAATATTATAATGAGTTAAATCAAAATTTATTAAAGAGATAGAATAAAGCATGAATTTTAGATAGTTGACAAAGGACACAATCAAAGTGTTTAGTCTTAATATGACCTAGTTTACTGTCAGAGAGTAAAGACCCTAATTTAGAAGTAGAAATATGACCCAAACAAGAGCGCATATATACAAGGTGACAACACCAACAATAAGTTTTAAAGGAAGATTTAGTGAAGTAAGCTCAAATAGAGGTCTAAGCTTACGCCCTTTTTCAAGGATCTTGCCTATCTGTGGATCCTGCACTATCCAACCATGACTCGAAAAGGATAAGTTAACACCAAGTTTACTCGATTTCCAACATAAATAAGATTTCATAAGAGTTTAGGAATAAGAAAAGTTTAAGGTAAATGTAATGTGGATGTATGAACAGTACCTATATGTTGTACATGCATAGTAGAATTATCGACATTATGAGCAATGTATAGAATAGATGGTATTGTTAAAGAATCAAGAATAGAAGAATCAAAGGTCATATGATTGTAATCGAGATATCAAGAATTTGAGGTACCTAGTATGAAAGATAGAGCAGAGGAGAAGACTATACTAGAATCTGATTAAAGTTGCTGAATAATGGCGTAGAGATCTTTTAAGGAGAATTTAGGATAGGTGTTTTATAATGGACCCTTAGTGGCAACAGCAGCAATGGAAGCAGACTGGAGAGACTTGGAAGAATTGTCTTTTCTAGAACTCTATTTGAGTCGTTTTCTACATTTAGAGATGTGATGTCTGGGCTTTTTGTAGTAGCTACAAGATCTTTTATAAAATTTCTTACTTAAGTTGTGAGAACAGATGATGTATAAGTTGTAAGTACAACAATAGTAGATAGGACAAATTTCTTTATACAGAGCATATTAAGGTGACTTTCCTCTGAGATGAGCTCCTCAATGACTGTTTCAAGATTGGATAGAGTTACTTTTTTAAGAAGAGAGCTACAAATGGGTTCAAATTCACCCTTAAGAGTCATAATTAAATGCTATATATGTTGACAATCTCAAAGATTTGCGTAGGTTGTAGCAGTATCAAGACTAGGCCAAACAAGATCGCCAAGTGCTAGTTGATCTCGAAATTCTTACAATTCAAACATATAATTGTTTATTGTCTGTCCATGTTATTGTTGTATGCAATGAGGTCTTTTATACAACAAAAACGTAGAAACCTAGAATGCTTTAAGAAGAATGAAGAAGGCTCTAAAATTTTGACTCTTTTTGCTACAAATGAGGCTTTAATACCATGTAGAAATAGAGAAGTTGAGAAAAAATGTAGAAATATTCTATGTATTTGCATGTGTGAATAATATGATGTACATCCATCTCTTTATACACTCTAGGTGACTCTAAGTAAAGAAACAAATCAACTAAATATTACATAACATTAATGTACATGATTTTAGGAGAAAATGAAGGCTTATTAGATGTTGAAAGTTCATTGCCAAGATTACATTAATAAAAACAATGAGATTTTGTTTAGATTTATAAATCATAATTTTTAAACTATTTTTTATAAATTAGTTTGTCAAACAAAACTAACTTTTAAAAAAAATAATGAGAATGCTTTGTGAGTTTAAATAAATTCATATAACTTATATCACTCGGATGATATTTTTAATATTTAAAATTTTACATTATTAATAGTACACTCAAATAAGGACTAAACTATTCAATTTTACTAGTATGTAAGCTTAATTAAAATTAAGAAATGTAACAAATTAAATTGCACCGCAATTTCAATATAAAGGACTTTTCTAATCAGCTGAATATATAATTATTCCTGATCCCAATGTTGGTAAGTATAAAGTTATCACAATCTCTCTTTAACTTTTTATGCAATCGAGACCTGAAATGTTGGTATGTGTTCTAACTCTAATTTGATGAGAATTTAATTTTAGTCTAAGGACTAAAATTTTTCCAAATGAATTATTTTGGGAAAAATACAAAATATCTTCAAGAAATTATTTATTGGGTTAATGTATCCAAAATCCATTAGACCATTTGGCTTACAACCTAATTAGGGCAACAATAACGATGTTTTGACACTTTCTAGAAAAGCAATACCATCACCCTGCCGCCACTGGCCAAAAGACATCACCAGCATGACCTAGACTGATCATCACCACTGCCAGTCAGGTGGCCTTTATCATATGTGTTTCCTTCATCGCCTCAATTTTGGATTTATTGTAAGTCGGATTTGAAATATATGAAAATGAGTAATTGAGAAGTGAAAAAGAAAACCGAAAATTGAAGCTCCAATTAAATAATTGGAGGTCGATATGATGTCATTGAAATTCTATTGGTTGAGTTTGCTGAGAAAGGGTTGATGATTGTGAAATATTGTTGAAACCCTACGATATTATTTATTTGAAATTTTATTAGTTAGTTTGCTGAAATAGGGTTGATTTCATGTGGAATATGGTTAAAAATTAGGGTTTTACATGGTTTGGTCCATTTTAGAGATTTAAAATTTCAAAACTATTCCAAATATTGAAAATTGAATATTTATAATCGTATTGAAAATAAAAATTTATTATGCGTTGTACTGAACATTTGATATATAATAAGATTAGAAGATTCACGTCTTTTATTACAATAAATAAAATATCTAAAAAATAACAAATCACATAACCTACTAAACATAAATTTTCAAAGTTTAAATGATTAAGATTTTTCATTATCAATATGGTTAATTAAAAAAAGTTTCAAATTTTATTTAGTTTTGTAATACTAGCCTAAATTTTAAGAAGTGGTACTAAAATACTCCAACTTTCAATTTACGTTAAAAATAACTTTATATTAAGTTCTCTCTTAACCTTGATGACTTGGCTAGCTATGTTAGATTAATTTTTGTGACATGGTTGAGAGATAATCTAATTTTTTCATGAATAAAATTAATCATTTCATAAATTAATAAAAATATCAAAAATTTTAAATTTCCTAAAATCTAACCTAATAATCCTAAAATCTTTATCCAGTTGCAATATGTTTCAGTCATTACCCTCTTTATGTGCTTTGTCATAGATATTTCTTTGCATCATCACACCTCATTGCTCCGTCATTGTTACGCTTTGCTGCTCTGCCATCGTTACGCCTTCCTGTTTTGCCTAGTAACATCCTGAAAATGTAAGCTTTGATTTATCTCTGTTGTGCTCCCTTCTCTGCTTCGTAATGTAAAATCTGATTTTGCTGATATCTCTGTGATTTTGTTGCTTTCTGATTTGCCACTTAAAATGAGATAATTGCTTTTTTTTTTTTTTGGCTACATAAAATGAAGTTCATGTAACTTCACTCATACAAAAGTGCAAAGTTTTTTATGCACAATTTTGTGTATAGAATCTTAACTACCAAATAACTTTTAAATGTTTTTTTGTTATTACCATTTAACACCACAAATTTTTCTTATATCATTTATTTATCTATGATGTTATGAGTTTTTATCTTTATCTTTTTTTTGCCCCCATTTTTTTAATCTATTTTCATTTTTGTAAGAGAAAAATATGGTAATGGTATTCAGTAAGGTGAGGGCTGGAAGGGCACACGTGACTTAGTGCTTACAAAATTGAGTATGAAAGTTGATGATCATTTAATCTTTGAACTATTATATGAAGTAGTATGGTTCACATAGATATGGTTTTGATCATATCTTTCATTGCAAGTACTTTATGACTATCTAATGGTGAATCAAGTTCTAAATCAATTTTTAAGCCAAATCAATTTATCTTAGTCCCTTTTTTTGGTAAAATAATCCAAAAGGTGATTGTAACAAAAATTAGTCATTTGGCTTTTGTGGATGATCTCTTATTATTTTGTGGAGTGAATACTTACTCCTTGTCATTCTTGATGAAAAGTTTGAATGTTTTTTCTGGCATGTTAAGGCTCACGGTGAATACCAAATAAGTCACATATACATTTCTATTTATATTAAGTTCTCCAATAACCTTAGCTCTCTTACTGGGTTGTCAATGCACAAAACCTTATTCAAATAACCTGAAGTGTTAGTATTAAAAAAGAAGACAAGATACACAAAGTGCATTCCTTTAGTGGAATCATTCAAGAATAAAGTTAACATGACAAAATAGATTCCTCTTGAGTGTAAGGAGACATCAATTCATATCCTCATTGTTAAAAACAATATATATGTTAACTGAAGTGCTCATTTATTCCTTCCTAAAATGATCATCAACAAGAATGAGATATGAGTTAAGAACTTTCTATAGTCGGGTAAAATTGAAGCTAAAGTCAAATGGGAGGAACTTTTCTTACCTAAACATGAGGGTGGTCTTAGGATGATATCTATGCAGACACAACAATCAGTTTTACTAGCTAAAAGGATATGAAGATTATTCATTGATAGAGAAGCCCTATAGATAAATTGGATGTATGCATATTATCTCTCCAATACTAGCTTTTGACAAATTAAACGAAACAGGGACCAATAATGGAGTTTGATATAATTGCTAAGAATGAGAGACCAGATCTATCCTTTCACAAAGAGCCAAATTAGCAATGGAGACAATACTTGGTTTTGGTTTGACAATTGGTCAAATTTGGGACCACTACTCAAAAGAGAGACCTTAATCATCTTCTTCTAAGGATTCCTCTAAATGTTAAGGTAAATGTGATCATTTCTGGTAAACATTAGGACTGCCCTTTTAGAGGTCAAACTGTATTGTTAACAACCTTCCCCCTTATAATCCAAATCCTTTTAAGAAGTATAAGACTCTATGGTTAGAGGATTCTTTTCTAAAAGTCTCCAATCTCTCTTACTATAGTATAATCAGGAAACGTACAGAAAGTCTTCTAGTTTAATTTGACATAGGTAAGACATTAGTTGCTGAGGTTTCTTTCATCAGTTGGTTGCTTATAAAATACATGATGAAAACGAAGGATAGATATACTGAAGATAATGATTAGACATATATACTTTGTAACTCTTCTCCTAAATTCATTTCATATTTATTCTTCTAATGCTTGTACTCACAACCGATTTTGGGGAGAATTAAATTTTGTTTACACAAGTTTTGTTAGGAAAGAGAATGGATGAATATACTAAGATGGGTTAGTGACAATTGTAAGAATATGATATTCTTTGATTTCCAAAAAAGAAATCTTTGATCTACCTTAGTATATGGGATAAATAGATGTATCATATCAAATTTGGTTTAGAAATACAAGATTTTGCTTTACAAGATGTCTTTTCCATCACTGTTTTTTAATCTTTGACCTACTACAATGCTTTAATAGTCATATAAAATTAAGTTCTTAGATAACCAACTACTTCTAGCTATTTCAAAGCTTGATTCCCAAACTGAAGTATAAGTCTTACAATAATTGTTAGTGCGTTTCCTTGAAGGAAACCAAGTAATACAAAAATGATGTATGTGATTATTTTGTATTTGTTTGTCACTTTGTAGCCATTTCTATTAATCATAAAGTTTGTTTTATTTGATCAAATATTCTTGATTAAACATCAAAACTCAAAACTTTGTTCTATATGATTTTCTACTGCATGAGTTTGAGTAACCTTTTCAAATCATAAAATGCAAATCCTTATCAGTGACCAAACTTTTTCCATCAATCCATCAGTTTTTGCTACATCATGTAATCTAGAGATGATGATAGATTTTGGAACTACTTTGGCATACCTCCTAGAACTATTTTGGAACTACTTTGGCATGCCTCAGTAGGTGAAGCAATAAGTCAAACAATTTACCACATTCTAATTAGTAAATCACTCTTTCCATACATTACTATTTCTAGATATTATTGTCTTAGACATAACAAGATTATCATTATTTAATAAATGAAATTCATAAAATGCATATAAATTGTTGACTCATTAATCATTTATTTAAAAAGGTTTAGACAACTAATATATCAGTTATTTGTCCCTAGTTTTGGTCTACTCCACACTTAGTTATTAATATGCATGGTAGCCAACCTTACGAATAAATATGGGCTAATCTAAGCAAGTTGGGAATGAAAATTTACCATATTTGGTGGAATAAAAATTATATGTACAACATTGGTTCTTGACAATCAAAATTGTTTAATTACCTTGATAATTATTTTTAAATGTGTGAATCATATTTAAAGTGCCTATGTGAGCATAATGGCATATTAGTAATGAACCCTTGTTTTTTCTTTATTGCTACAGAGTCAAACAATATTCAACTAGACTATTAAACTACTTTTGGGTTTAACCATCATATGTATTGTAGAAAAATATGGGTGGAAATAAAATATACATAGATTTTATTGCATCTACACTGGGTATACACTTGACATGGGAAAAGTGTCAGGTGTTGTTAGTAGTTTCAAGAATGTTATTTATTGTTGATTTGATAATTTAGCAAAAACTAAAATGATATAGTCTCAATTTTGCCAAGAGAAGGCATTATGTTTAACATAAAACAAAATTAGTATTTTTTATTGTTATAAGATTATAATATTGTTATCATGATCCTTAATAATTTGATTACCTTTATTATAGTGACAAGGTGAAGCAACTGATAACAAATGCTAAACCTAATATCAGTTAATATTTTTATCTATACAGTAATACAAATGTGAGTATTCCCCTTAAACCTGAGTATTTCAAATATGGATTTTACGATGTTGGTGTTATACAACTCATTAATGATCATTCAAATTGTAGGCATCTTATAGGTATGTAGACTTGGAAAAAGAGTTGAAAGTTTGTAACTATAAAAATTATGTTGGTGTAAGATTCTTATCTACAAGATTCATTTTTTATGTAAGATGTGAGTTTATATATTAATTCATAAAAATTTAAAAATTTGACATAGGTGTGATATGGTATTTTTGTTTTTGGGTTAATTACAAAAAAAACCCTAAAATTTTGCCAATTTTTTAGCTATAACCTAAACTTTGAAAAATAGTAATAAAATGTCCAAATTTTCAAATTTTTTTATTCTAACCCAACCTCTAAAAAGTAACAATAAATATACTCAAACTTTTAATTTTTTCAATTCTAACCCGATGTTAGTGTTTCCATTAAGTTTGCTGACGTGACTTGTCACTTGTTTCAAAAACCTTAAGTATTAATACACATCAGCCAAAATTAACACAACAAATAAAGATAATGAAACGACGTCATTTAATCATATAATTTAAATGACTTTGTTGTTAAAAATGACATAAATCAGATTACACAGCCCCTAACGACCATAGGCTTTGATTTTAGTGTTTTTCTTCGTTTTCAGTTTGTTCTCTCGAATCCATCACCATTCAATTTTTAAATTATGTAGTGCCCCGATGCCCTCACAATAAGGACTTTAGGAGAACGAACTAAAAATGAAGAGCTTATTGGTGCAATACGTTGTATTATGAGAGTAGTTCGAGGCGTTAGAAGAACAATCAAAAAATAAAAGAATGAGGGCATCAGGAGAAGAACAAATAAAATCAAGCTAGAATTGAAAAAATTGAAAGTTTGAGCATTTTATTGTCACTTTTTAAAGTTTAGGCTAGAATTGAAAAAAATTGAAAGTTTAGGTATTTTATTGCTACTTTTTAAAGTTTGGGCTACAATTAAAATTTTGACAAAAGTTTGGGCTTTTTTTGTAATTAACCCTTTGTTTTATGTTTTAAGTTCTATGTAACTATATATCTTCAGCATCTGATGCATCTTAACAAACATCATTTTTTAAACAACTAATCTTATTAGTTTATATTAATGTCTCTAAACACTCCAATTTGGAAACATCCAATGGATTTATAAATATCCATATTATATAGTAATTGTATTTCTTTAGGCTCAAGCATTATATTTTCCTATCCATATTCTAATGCTTTATGACTTGTTGAAATACAATTATGTTGGAAAGGGTTATAAAGCATCAATAGGACCTTTTCATTGGAAACTACTATGAATAAAAAAATTTAAAGGAAAATATGCATAAATAATCTTTTTTAATTAAGAACTTATATGAATAAAACTTTAGTAAAAGCTAACATTTAATGCCAATAAAACATTAAGAAAAGAAGTTAATAAGCTCAAGGAATGTCTTTTGTCTTTTGTTTACATTTCTCTTTGGAATTCAAAGTTAAATACCTTACTTTAAAACCAATAAGCCTAGACCTAATACTTAAAGTCTAATTTTTACTTTGTAACTAAAATGAAGGTGTTTAGAAGAAGAGAACATGTTAAGAAACTAATAATCTTGAGCTAACAAAGAACCCAGACCTATAGTGAAGGTTACCATAGACCAAATGATCTTCTGAGATAACATTATTAGCCACATTCTTAAAGGTGGGGCAGTATTCCATCAAAGTTTAGTTTCCAAATATCCCACCAAAGTAAAAAAGACAAATGACATGCCAAAAACCTATCCTGAAGACCATATTAATAACTTTATCTCTTCATATAATACTGAAATCCTCAATTTCCAAATCACAACATAATGCTAATATTGTCAATTTTTAAATTATAATGCAATTTTCAAATTCTCAATCATTTACAAAATATTGTCCAAATATTCAACTAAATCACAACACAATGTTCAAATACTCAATTAAATTAAAATAAACATGGTTCATTTTGTTGTAGATACACTATCATCAACTTGATATTTTCTTGGAGTTGATCTCTTTACCCTTATTTTAAGCTTTGTCCTACCTGTAGTTGTTGTTTTTTTTCATTTATGTTAATAGCTCTATTTTGAAAAGCTTCAGTTAATTTGAATACTTGAAGTTTATTTTCACCATCTATAAAACATCATAATCAAAAAACCATATTGTTATCACCTAGGAATAAATAACAATAACCAACCAAAACATTGTAATTAAGTGATAAACAGTAAAATAAGTGTTCCCACTAACTTTTCCAAATGTTACTCTATATCCTTGAGCAACCTATATACATATATAGTTTTAAAACAAAAGTTAATGGAAAATTAGAAATAAAAATGAATATTCGCTCACCACCTCTTCTCGCTTTTTAATATAGATTTTGCAGTGTTTCATCCTATAAATATTGATTGTTTAGCTCTTCTTCTTTTCCCATTGTCAATGTTGGATATAGGTACTTTGGTCTTCCTTGTTTTCATTGTGCATGTACAAATTGTAATGAATAATTAGAAATATAAATAAAATTTTGAATCAACATAATTACAAATAAGTATACAATTACCTTAACAATTTTAGGTTGTCTCTAAGGTTGATTCATATTTTTGCATCCTCTTTTATTGTCACCAACTTTAAAACAATGTTGACATCTCATGAGTAATGTTACTTTTCTCAATTTGTTTCGATTTTGTGGTTCTTCATCTTTATCACTTCTTTTAGCATCTTTGGGCATTCTAGGCAACTTCTTGATCAAAGGACATAACATGGGCTACGTGTTTCCAATCTTCAAATAAAAATTGGAACCATTAATGGGTTCTATAGTATACTAATAACTCTTCAAATAACATTCATGCTTGTAATATTAGCTCGTATACCCACCGATATCATCTCTCTGATATAATATATAAATAAATGCATACTTACTTGGGATCTTATTAAGTCCTAAAATCTATACTAGCATATTCTTTCTTGTAAATCAGCATTGAACTTGTCTATAAAATGCATGACTTTAAAATTCAAACTTCTGTGTTATCCTGTTGATGCAATGTCTTACTTCCTATTATACTTTTTCCTTCTTCTTCCTTACCCTTAGCATATACCATCGGTTGATTTGATTATCATATCCTTTTTTCATGAATTCAAAATATTAAAGTAACTTGAATATCTTGTAGCATATTAATCAAGTTGGGCGTCACAAATGAATCCATTAAATGTATTTGATATGTTATTATGAACAATTTCACTCTTTAGTCTTTTGTTCACAAATACTTTCACAAAAGTCTTAGGATTCCACACTTTTAAAGTCATTGCAAGTCTTATTTGATATATTCTTCAACTCCTTCGTTATGTCATCAAATTATCTTATATTGTGCAATTAACTGCTTGCTAAAATAAAATAGTTTGTATGTGGCCTTTATGCAGATTAGACCAATTTGTGTAAACATATTAGGCATATTTTCTATGCTCAACTTCTTGGAAGGGATTCTTCAATGCATCCACTAAACTTGGGTACAAATAAAAATGAAAAAAACAATATAATTTAAGTAGAATAATTAAAAGCACATATAAAAGTAAATAATATGAATATTTAAATGTTTACCATTTGTTGATCAATTACAAAAGTTTATGAATTCATACTTATATTTAGGTTGCATCAAGAAGATTTAAAAACTAATGCCAAGACTGGTAATTCTCTCCTTCAACCATATATGGTATATATGATTATCTCTAAGATAATTGCAGTTAATAAAGTACCTCCAATAAATATCCTCACAAACATCCATCTAGCCCAAATATTTTCATATACAACCACTAAGGAAACCATACTTCAATGTAGTATATTCCATGTAAAACCTCTAAAATATTGGCTATCTAGAATTTTCATTAAGTTCAATTTGGGTAATGAATTGTCCTTTTTTATTGGTCCATCACAATTCTTGTCTTTAAGATCATAGTTTGCTTTATGACTTTCTATAGATCATTATAACATCACAATAACTTTCCATTTAGCGCTATAATAATTTAGTAACCTATACTGAATACCTCCTTTGAAGATCATCTATCATCTCATTAATTGGCCAGTTGTTCCTCCTAAATTTGTGTAAAAATT
>JANQBM010000220.1:5739741-5756193 GCA_025594535.1 Erythroxylum domingense | reverse complement strand
ATTGACTAGCGTATTTTTTAGATTAAATTCTTGAGGAAAGTAATACAAATACTAAGGGGATGATGAGATTTAGAATCCAAGTAAAGTGTTACTACTTCCCCTAGATTGAGAAAATTTTTACTTTCCTAACTATTAAAAAAATGAACCAAACGTGATAATATAAATTTTAGGAAAAAGATTACTTTCCTAAGTCATGCCAACCGAATAAGGTCTTATTGTTTCTTTATTTTAGTTTTAAACTTTTATCTTTAAAAAATTTAATGAAAAATTTCTTTGAAAGAATTTAATTTATCAATATTTTATAATCTTAAATTCAAGTAGACAAGTCCATATTTTAAATTTTAAAAATTTATGAACTTAAAATTACAAATTATTAAAAGAAATTACATAATAACACATAAATTGTGTTCTTCCAGTCCAATTCGTTACAATTTAGATTCTTGGTTTAAATATTACAAAATATCTATATTGATACAAAACAAAGTCAAAAGTACAATTCTACCATTCTAATAAAAAATTAATAATACAATTATTCTAAATCTTTTTCTATTACTCAGTTCAATTCAAAATATCCAAAATATATATATAGCCCTAGACTCCTAATTGAAACTCTAAGCTAGGTAGAGATAGGAAAAGAGAGAGAATTCACTCTCTAAATCTAGTTTAATTTAACTTATTTGGATTTAGTTTAAACCCTAATCTTATAATCTTTGGTAACAGTGAGATTTTTGGCTCTAGAACCTAATATTGATAGCCTTTTATTATTTCTGATATTAATTCCATATGTTTTCCCTAGAATGTGTTGATTTAGATAATTAGATGTAATGGTTGGTTTTCCAAAAACAATTTTGCTATATTGGTTACTTGATCACATAAAAATAGGTTGGAGTGAGATGCTCAGTATGTATGGATAAACCACGCATAAATATAATTTAATGAAACAGATACTGTTGGTAACTTCATTATTTGATACAAGCATAGTAGATGGTGTGAAAATACATTATTAATTACTTAGCAACACATAAGGCATTAGAATTGTCAATACTAGAGAGGCACATCTACTAGACAGTAAGCCATAAACTAGTTCTAGTACTGGAATACCTCATTATGTACAGTTAGTGGATATGGAACATCTGTAGTCAGTGGTGCAATGTTAGTTATCTCCACAGTCTCTATCTGCACAAGAAAAGAAAAACATGGTGTTAATGACACACATAGTTAACTATCAATATATGTTAAATTTCAATAACTGTATGAAATGATACTATATATGTTCCCATCACCTTATCTTGGAGATATTGATTAGCGGCTGTCAATATGCCTTCCTAAACACCAAAAGAAACGATGATAATGAAATTGTTTTCTGTAATACTCAACACAAAGATTATTAATTCCAAATGCCACTTCAAAACAAGTTACATATATCTAGGTAACTCTGTGTAATTCTGGAAAATTCAAATAACTATAATTATAAATTATAATTGTTTTTGTGATGATTGCTGGGTGTCCTAAAATTCACTGGAGTTTTACAAATTGAGACTAATCCTTTATGTTTCGCGATAAGGTATTTCAAATTTATTTTATAAATTACTAAGCACAAATTTTCAAAACAAATAAGACATAAGACAGACTAGGTTTAGTTGGTCAACTGTGGCAGGCATGAATTTTAGTACATCAGTTTAAGCCTAATACATTTTATAAACTTATACTAATTTGTTTCGATTTATACGACCTCGAAAAAGTGCAATGATTTAGTATTTATTTGTAAAAAATCAACAAGTTCAAGTTTTCTATTTTAGTAGAGATGGCAATGAGCCGACTCATTAGCCGGTTTCGTTAATTTTTTTAAAATTAAGAATGTAAAATAATGTCTTTTTTAATTAGGTCGGAACCTAAGTTGCCCAAGCCCAAGTTTACCCGAAACCTTACGCTTCTAAGAAAAATGTCGTTTGCTTTAAAAATTTGGATCTCGAGTCGGTCTGAATTTGAGCTTGACCTATTAAAAACATCTAAATTTAAACCTATAGGTTAACCAATGTCATCCCTACATTTTAGTAACAAAATGGCTACTAACAATTATTTCCAAGAATTAATGGACATTTCTCAATCACAAATTTGCCAAAAGAAAGCACAAAGAAAAGGTTAATTGGTTACTTCACTTTTATGAGTAATTAGAAATTATTATTTAAATTCAAGAAAAGAATACAAAAGTTTCATCGATTAATTAATTTATCAACTAATTTATTTTTCATTAAATTTTAGGTTTTGTTGTCATTATCAAGTAGCAAGTTATAAATTAGATATAAAGATAGATAAATCTATAGTTATGAAATAACAATTTTTATATAATACAAAGATCTTAAGAATATGATTTATAAAAATGAAAAATTTTGAACACTAAAATTTTGCATTTTTAAAAAAAGTTAAATTGTATAGTTAACTAAATGATGTAATTATTGGTTGATTTAAAAGTTTGATGCAATTTTATTTAGTAAATATTTGATTTTAAGTGTTATTAACCTAGTATAATTAAGCAATGAAGTGGATTATGATAATTTAATAATTAACAATTAACACATACATACTAAACACTGACTAATAACAATTACAGTATGAGAAAAGAGGCAATATCATTATAGTAGAAACAAAACGATCTGAACTGACCTTATTCCTTAGGAGCTGAATCTCTTTGATCATAATGTCCATCTGCATGGAATTAGATAAAAAAGGCCACTCATTGGAATATATTTCAATATAAAAGTTACATATATATTAATTAAAGTAATTAACGAATTAACTAATTACATATATATTAATTAAAGTAATTAACGAATTAACTAACTGCGTATCACCTTGGCTGAGCGAATGTTACAAATCCAAAGTTCAAGATATTTTTCGAGCACCAGCAATTCATCCAACGTCATCTCACCAGCACCCCCTCCAAACATGTACCTGTTTAATTTAGCATTAATATTCTGAAAGCAAAGAAACGATGCAAGGATTTATTTGTATTTACCTGAGTCCTTTCTGGAGTGTCTCAATTTCTTGCTTTAACATGCTGATCTCCTCTTTAGCATCCTTCGGAGTATTAGAATTTATTATAATTAATTGAATAATACAGTGAATATAACTCCGTATAAAATGGTGTCACAATGTTAAATTTTATTTTCAATAAAGAATGTTTACATCAAAACTAACGTAAACAGAAATTTGTTGCGTGACATACTGACATAAGATTCAAACTTTGGTAAAGTGAGTGTATAATTTCATCTATTATCAAGTTAAACCAATAATACAAGAAATTTAAGGTTTAAAAAATTCAATTAATATTAGACCATTGTAGACTAAAGATTGAATAAAATTACAGAATTTGAAATATGATTTCAAAAAATTATACTTATCTATTGAAAAATTTGAAATTTAGTCGAAAAAAGTGATTGTTAAATAAAAATTAATTGATTTATTATGGTTTATAAAACTTATTAATTTACAGATTAATTAATAAACTGATTAGTTTTTAAAACAATAGCTACTAAAATAAATCAATATAAAAAGTTAAAAACTGAACCGAAAAATTAAACAGTTCAATCTTTTTATAATTAAAATAGTTAAATCGATTAAATAAACGGTGCAACTTTTTTATAATTAAATCGATTGAATCGATTAAATATTTTAATCATAGTCTAGTCTGCCATCATGCAAGGCCCTAATCATTTTTACCCCTTAAAATCTTAAGCCTAAGCATTTTATTGGTTTGATAAATATTATGTATTTTACAAATATTTACAGAAGAAAGTTGGTAGGTGATCTTATAAAACTAAACCAAATACCACAGTAATATTTTTTTTTTCTATTAAGGAAATCAGATACTTGGAAAATAACTAACAAAACTCTACATGTAACCATAGCATTACTTTACATTAAACCACCCAGTGTTTGAAGACAAAGAATACGAGGCTCCAAGTGGGCTTGGAGGACTTTTAATCTTTTTGTTTTCTTTTTTCAAAATTCACGATGAGAAGATTATTTTAACCAAAAAGTGGCACTACCCGACACCGAGAATGTTGTAATATCTTGAACAATATGAATACAAGCATTTTGGAGTACGGTATTATTGTACAGTTGCTTAATTATTCTGTAAGTTAAGCATTAGAACAGCACCTGATGCTGGAGTAGAGAACCTTTTTGGTTACCACTGCTGTATATTCGGAAATAATATATTCTCTATACGTTGTATCTACTTTTTCCAGAAGCAACAAGTTCAGTTCATGATCAGACATACCAGAGGATTGGTAGCTTGGTCAGGCTGCTCCCCTGATCGAGTAGACTTCATGTACCTCTCGATAAGCCCTTGCATAGTTCTTTAATCATTCCATTCACACCACAAAGAATTATGCATGAATATCACAAGATATTATGCGTACACATGCACAAAATTCAACAAGTGATTGGTAATGGGTGAGAGGGGAACGAAATAAAGCATATATATACCCTTTTGTGGCCATTTCATAAAGCTTTCCGCTGGCGGAGAAAACGAAAACTCCAATTTCAGCATCGCACAGAACACCGAGCTCTTTGGCCTTCTTAAGGAGACCAGTTCGGCGCTTGCAGAAGGTGACCTGCCTGTGCACTGGATTCTCTATACGTCTCATCTGAACCTTTCCACGAGCCATATATAACATACAAAAGCACACAACCCCCCACTAGTATGAACTAGCTTCGAGGTTGCTGCGTAGGATCACTTACTTCCTCTCCGAAGAAGCTTGTACACCTTCCCTCTTTGAATATCGACTTCATAGCCATATACATATATAGTCCCTCTCACTCACTGGATTCCCACTTCCACATCACTCTTGCTCGTGAGAATAATTGGTCGGCTATAAACAGTAGTTTATTAGTTTGCTCTTTACAAAAGTTTTTAACTTTAATCTCTCACATCTTTTATGTTACTAAACAAAAGGATCGAATAAGTTACAATAAGCTTTACACTGCTGTGGTAGGCCAAAAACTCACACCTTATTCATCTTTTCAGTCTCTGGACCCCATGATACAATTGTCTAAGAGATTTTATATATTATGAGTAACTGAGATTTTATGTTACATGGGGGATAGTTTAGTTTAGGCTCTATTCAGTTCGGTTTCTATTCAGCATGAGCATGTAATTGCTTTTCCACGTGCAACCCATCAATCATCGACCAATTAGCTGCCCATGTTAGTGTCGTACTTTGCTGCACAGCTTTTCCGTTCGGCTTTTGCCTGTTTTTTTGGCTTCATAGGCAATATATAATTGTTAAACCGTACGAAATAAAATTTTTTAAAATAAATAGTCAATTCTTATTCAATTTTAAGTGGTTTAAGATTTGTTTTAAAGCTTTGTATCTCTACGTTAAGATGAATCTACCATTGAGTCCTTTAGAATTACCTAGAGAGAGCTATACTAAAATAAAGACATAACACTCAAATTTTCAGTTTTATAGATTTTATTATATCATTAGAAGCGTTTCCTTCTTTTTATGCTGTAATTTCGTTAATCTAGAATTCTCTATTGGTACTATAAATAATTATATAATGTTTTTGGAAAATAATAATCATATAATGTTTCATTTTATAAGAAGAGAGAAAATAATAAAAGTTATAAGAATGCTCTTGTTTTATTATTTGTATAAATGTGTAAGTATTTGTGAGTATGTTATTATTTTTCAAACGAAGTGTTAATAGTTTCAACTATGACATCAAAAGACTATCTATAGCTTAGCAAACCCAACCATGAGAATTAGTCACCTGAAATGAAGGCCATTTTCGGTTCACAATGCGTATGAGATATAGTCAACAAAAGTTTCCCGCAACCTCAAGATGAGGAAAGCTTGACTTAAATCGAAAGAGAAGGCTTAAAGAACAAAGAAAGATGAGAGTGTACTTACCATCATCCATCATGATTTGGATGAAAAAAATTCAAAAAAATAGCTAATAAATCAATGATTGGAGTTAAGTAGGTGTATAATTTGCGATTTCAAACTCTAAGGGTTGAGTTTGAAACACTCTTAATAAAGGATGACGAATCTATTTCAAAGTATTTCGTAAGGGTCTTAGGAGTAGCGAATTAAATGAAGAGGCTTGTTGAAAACATGAAAGATATTCAAGTTGTGGAGGTCTTATGATCTCTTAGCTCAAATTTTAATTACGTAATAGTGGTCACCGGAGAATCCAGAGATATGATCAAAATGTCTGTAAATGAGTAAAGGGAATCTTTGCTAGCTCACAAAGAAAGGATAAAACACGAAAAGAAAGATGTACCAATAAAATAAGCTTTATTGGCAAAGTTAGCCTTAAAGTTCAAAAATAATTATAAGGAGTAAAGTGTAAAAAGATAATTTGTATGCAGTACTGGATGTCGTCGCAAATGAGGTCATAGACGTACTCAGAGCCAAGTTAGAGAAGGGAGTGCAGAAGAATTTTTTAATATAAATCAACCTCAAAGTTTTCAACATTGTCAAAAAAGAGAAAAAGGAAGGGGCAATTTTGGCAGAAACAATAAAAGGAAAAATGACAAAGCTCAACTTTGAATGTTGATCATGTGAGAAGCGAGGCTATTATTATTGGGAGTGTTTTTCCAAGAACAAAAATAAAGCAAAGTTTGTGGAAACCAAATGAAGATGCAGTCGAGGACACTATGCTAGTTAAAGTAAAGGATGAACCAAAAGTAAAAAGTGCACATTGTCCCTTGATCACATTTTTTTTAAATCTCCCATATATGATGGTTTTCATAATGTTTGGAATTATGTAAAAATCAAGTTTACATAAGGTGCTATAAATAAACTTAATTTTAACAAAGTAGTTGAATAATTAAATCTTAATTAATTTAGGTAATTTAAGATTTTTTAAAAATCTTTATATGTCTAGATTAGATGAATCTAACTTTAAATTATTTAAAGTTAATTAGAGAGAATTATAGTAAAATAAATACAGAATGATTAGTTATACAGTTTCTATTATATTATTAAAGGCATTTTGTCGTTATATTGTAGCTTTAAGTGAATTTAAGTTGGTTAGTTTAAAATTTTCCATTAGTACTATAAATAGTCATTTAGGCATGGTTGGGGAAGCGGTGACGGTTGACAATCTGCTGAAATTAACCTACTAAAATGATAAGTACTTATTCACAATAAGTACTTATGTGGTTGTGATTGTTGTTTTAGTAATTGCTGAAATATGAAAATAGGTGTTTAACAAGTGCGATTACGATTGTTGAAAAGAGATAAAATGACTAAAAAGTCAATTGATTTAATAAACTATTAATTGTTGTATAAATAATTAAAAAATAGATTATTAGTCATAAAAATTTAAAATTATAAATAATAAAATATTATATTAAATTAAAATAAGAAAATATTTCATAAAATATATTATTAGTCATATTAATTAAGAGTATTATAGAAAATAATACTTGTAGTGAAGGTTATTAATGGAAAATAAAATTTCTACTGCAGAAGCAGTTTCCTACCGCTACCCTTTTTTTGCTTATTGATTTCTACGGTAGCATCATACTTTTCTCTGACCTTCGGTTGTTTACCGCAGATCCAAACATGTGACTGCGTTTAAAAACTACGATAATAAGTACTTATCCATACCGCAACGCAGAGCCAAACATAACCTTAGTGTTTCATTTTATAAGAAGAGACGATTAACACAAATTTTTTTATAAGAATAATCTTATTGCATTGTATTTATAAATATTTTATTTTATTTATCATAAACAATACTAAGCGTAAACATATTTTATTAACGGAACTTTGAATATTAATTTTTTTCTATACTATTGCATGTCTATAATTCCTGAACAAATTCAACATTATGCAATTAGTGGGAGTACAAATTGAAAAAAGAAGAGTTACCAAGGTTTATTGGTATTGAATTAACTTGAAAATCTTACATTAGTTAACTTCTTTAAACCAGTTAAAAGAATAAGAGAATCACATTAAAAATATGAAAATAAAAAGTAAATTTCGCTCTTTATAAAATCTTCTCTAGTTAACCTTTTTTCAGCCAGTAAAAAAAAAGGGAATTACAAAAAAGATATTCAAATTAAAAAATGAATTTCACTCTTTAAAAGATTTTGGACTCATAAATTTAAATGTATAACAAAATTCAATTACTTAAAGACTGCTTACTAGTTCATAGAAAAATTCACACACAAATATATATTTTTTATATATAGACAGGCACATCAAACTCCTTAACTGAACAAAATTAAATATCATTTGATCGAATCCATGTATCAAATCAATATGTGGATGCGATGGAGCATCAATTACGTGGCGACTCTTTTTGAGTCCACAGGCATTTATGTCTGCAAATGTGCCTGTAATCAGAAACCCATGTTATTGCCCTAAAAGATCATATCAATTAAAAACAAAATCTGTCACTTCACTTTTTCTTTTATTCTACGTGGTTTCATAGGGTCAGTTGATTCCTCAACTCTTCCCTTCCAATCACTCGTAAACCCAAACATTATGTAATGGCCGAAAAGACTCCTCATCATCTCTTTTTACATTTCCTTCTCATCTTCAACCTGAAGACAAGAATCTCACATTCAACAGAACCCCTAAAAGAGATCCTTCTCTTGACATTTCAAGAGTAAAGGCTGCTTTGAAAGGGCTTAGGCACTTGACACGTGGATAATTTTCTTTTCAAGCTGCTATCGTGGACTTATAAACAATGTCTTTGGTATAAAGCTTAAGTTCGATTATATCTTTGATCATATTGTAAGGAACAAACTTTAAGATTAGATAAACATATATATGTTCTTAGCAAATCCACGTTTCTTATGATATTTTAATTTGAGCATATGGTAGGCACCTAGATATGATGATAAGATTCACAATTTTTCATCTTCTATTATTGAAGTTGTGCATTTTGTAAAATGCAAGGAATGGCCTAATTATATACATGTACGTCGACAACAATACGGTGATTCTTGCTTTCTTAGGAGTGGTCTAAATCGCTTATCGGAACTTAAAAGTGTTTCTATGTATCGGAGGTGCTCAATTTTTCAAGAGGACTCTTCAAGGATTTCCAAATAGTAGAGGTTGCTTTTGATTTATGCGAAAAATATTTAACTTTGAATTATTAAATTAAATAATTTATATAGTATATAATTAATAATTACAATATGCGCTAAAACTTGATTTACTATACAATCAGAAATATAATAATTGCTTGTTCTTTCATTATAAAAAATGATATCATAATTTTTGGCAATTTATTTTTGTCTCTTTTAAATAAATTCTCTTACATTACCTAAGGTTCTTTTAATGTTAAAACTTGAAACATAGATCTCTCATTAGAGAGGAAATTATATACAAATCAGATGTTAATTTGCTAGAACAAGTGGGATAACCTAATTAAAAAAATCCTTTCATTTTCATTTTTAGAAATTTCAAGGCTTGCAATTTTGAATTGTTAATATTGAAGATATGATAAGAGGGCAGGGAAACTTTAATTGAAAATTTTAATAAAAGAACCTTGTAAGAATAGAAATATAATTTTTGGCTTAGTTGGAAAAAATATATTTTCTATACAATTTTATTTCTACTTATTATATAGTTAATGTGTACGAGGGAGAGGCCATAAGATCACAAGTTTGAATAACGGAAAGAGTTTTTTTGTAAAAATTATAAAAGAAAATTGCATGTATTGATGACCCTCCTTGACTTTCGCAAAACAAAAAGTCTTGTACACGGAATACGTTGACTAAATATAACTAATATGTATCTTTAAGGGGGTCTTTAATATTTAGTTATTATAGAATATAAATTTTCTTAATTAATACTTAATATTATGAAGAAGTTAAAATAATAAAATTATTCGGACTCAAATCATTTGATATTATTATGAAATAATAAAATTATTTGGACTCAAATCATTTGATATTATTATGTTTAATTGAACTCGACACGTTAAGGATCCAATGGAATTAATTTTAGAGTGAACATTACACTTTAGTTAGGTGTCAAAAGGCTAAACAGACGGTTTTAGGCGGTGCTTTTTGGGATTCTATAACGTAAAATCATATTCTCCACTTAATCTCGTAATTAACATCATAATCTTTTCCTTTTAAAGGACTTGACCTTAAGTATATATAAGGTTTAGTATAGGAATATGAACAACCGTTGCCAAATTAAGAAACTAAGGGCATAGTGAGTATGTGGCTCCGTCGTACAGCTAATTTAGTTAAGAGACCACAGATTGGCGAATTAGTTGCAGCTAGCTGGAAACCAATTGGTTGCTTGAGATGCTTGCTACTTATAATAATACAAGCACTTTTCGACTAACGGCCTGTTTGGATGGATGTTAATTGATGAAACGGAAAGAATAGAACGAAAAGGAACGGTTTATAATGGAATAGAATGTAATATAATAAAAAGTTGTTTAAGAGGGATAGAACGGTTCATAATGTAATGTAGTGAAACATTATTTAGAAGATAGATGGAATTGAATGTATTATATAATAAATAACTATTATACTCCTGATATTAAAATAGTTGTTGCAAGAGATTTAACGCTATAATTTTAAAATAGAAATCATATCCAATTAATTAAAAAGTCACACACAATCGTGACAAATAATTTTTTTATATTTTCTATTTTAAAATAATAAAAGTTTTATTATTAATCATATACAATTTATTATTAATTATATAAAATATTATTATTAATTATTTAACAAATTTTATTCTATTATATGTGATTTATATTTAAAAATTATTTATTTATATGATGGAAAATGCAAACAATCGGATAGAAAAAGTACTTTTCGGTTGTATAACTGGACATAGATAAGTAGTCCCGTGTTTTTACCTTTCAAGTTTCGACTAACTGAATCCTTATATTATCAATTTGATGGAGCACTGATTTGCAAAATGAGATTTTTCCCTTAAGATTATCCGGTTATGACTTCAGGCTATGATGAGGGTTGCCTTTTGTATGCTAGATTTCACATAATTTCAGCAGTTTAGTTATTTCACTGACTAAAATTAATTTCTTCCAATGTCAGGATATATCTGGACTACCACGAAAACTAATTAGGTTTAAACTTAGTACCGAAAAAACTGCTAGTCTATATGTTCGGAAAATGGCAACTGTTTGTTCTCTTAGTGAAGTTCGAAAAGAAAAAAGAGGTTTACAGGATGGGGATACACATGACGCAAAGAAATTGAAAATGACTCCCTCTGATGATCATTTAAAGGAGATTGAAAGACTGAAGCATGAATTGAGAGAAAAGAGTTCCAGTAAATGTGATAACCATTTGAAAGAGATTGAGAGGCTGAAACTAGAGTTGAGGGAGAGAGATTCAAGTCAATGTGATTCCCATGTGGAAGAGATTGAAAGGCTAAAGCAACAACTAATGACGAAGGACTTTGAAATCAAAACGCAAGATAGGATCATAGCTGAGGTAAGAAAGAAGTTGGAAGAAATGAAAAAGAAGAAAAGATGACACCAACTTGTTTGTGGAACATATCCATCCATTTTGTGAACCACTCGTACACTCAAGAGGTATGATTCTGCCTGTAAGTAATGTGAAACTTATGGTTTGATTAATATTTTTAGTGCAGTGCATTTCTGATCATATAGCTGGTATATTTCTCGTAGGTATTTGTAACATCATTGTTTATGTTATGTAAACCAAGCAATAAGTCTCCCCTAGTCCCTCATTGATTAGAAACATAAAGGGTTTAAGAAAGCATTAGAAGAGTTTACCAACCATCTGCCTTCTCGCTAGCTAATTACCCAACATTGTGTACGCGTAGATTTGACTGTAATGCTAAAGTTACAAAACCACACAAATAAAACTCAATAGAGAGCATAACTTCACTTTGCAAATATGGCATTTTTATATTTTGACGGCTATTGCTAATTTCACCTTAAGTTATTGTAAATCATAAAAATATAATCCAGTATGTTTATTAAAAACACAATTACCATGGAGAACAATGAAAGGTATGGATTGAACAACAGGAAGAATCAAGAGGGCAAAATAAATGAAGGCAAAACCAATAGAAGGAAGGTGAAAGGCCATGACTTGGATGAAAATACTAACCTTTATGATGATTTTGCATCACAAAATGGAAACTTTAGTAGCTGTTGGTTGGCCCCAGGAATTTTTGATATAAGAAGTGGGGGAATCAGGTGATTGAACTGTAGAAGAAAGAGTCACATGAAACCCATGTAATTAATGAAGATTAGACACAAGCACTACTAGACAATAACATGAAACCCATGTAAACAAACAAGCACTACTAGACAATAACATGAAACCCATGTAAACAAACAAGCACTACCAGAGATGGCATGAAAAACTCGACAAAAACATGAGTAATCTAACCTGTAGCTATTGGTGATTAGGCAAAGCCACAAAAGAGAAGCAAGTAAGGAGAGTATGACCCAATTAAAATCAACAGACATTTCTCAATCCTCCATGTTCTCTTACTACAATGAATTTGCATAAAGATACAAACATTCACCAAAAATGATTTGTAAATAATTTGAAAGCATATGTTGTTTTAAAATACCTGCTGTGAGACTGGAAGCCATCTTAATCTCTTTCTAATAACAATACAAAGAAGAAACTGTGAAAATACAAGTGCTCGATTTGATCTGTAATATGTACTTTCTGAAAAGGAGTGTTTTGTTTGTGTGCGTGTATAGTTTCAAGTTTAAACTCTGAAGATAAATCAAAAAACAAAAGCAAAGGGGTAAAGGATGGATGGAGAAAGATCGAAGCTTACTAGTAATAGCAACGCCGTCTCTGGTTTAGGTTGGATGATATTTGATGATTTATGGTGATTCTCTGTTCAGGAGCAACAGGTTTCATCATAGAAAAAGAAAAAGTGGTAGAAGAAGTATTTGGTATTAAGAAAAATTATTGAGAGTATATTAGGTAGTATGTATTTATTAGTTTACATTCCATCCTAAACCCCCCGAATTGGAGATTTCTTATTTTTACTGTTTAGGATGGAATAGAACGTAATATAAAACCCTCCGCTTCCATCTCATTTCATTCTGTTCTATTATGAAACTCTCAACCAAACGATGGAAGTGTGTTATGTTCCATTCTATTCCATTACTAACCCTCATAACAAACAGGCCCTAAAAGAGAACTTCAAAATCTCGAATGGCGTGTGCCTCCACTGGTGACACTTTTTTCGTTCAACTTTTGCATAAGTTAATGTCATATTTAGAGGGTATTTTCCTATATATCTAACCAGGATTTATTTAAAGCGACAAAATAATAACAAATTGTCTTCTTATAAGAAAACATTAATGTCATATTCTTTATACATGTTAATGAAGCATTTACATTTTACAACATTTTTTTATGTTCAAACTCATAGTTTTGCACCTTTGACACTATAAAGTGAAAAATGATCAATTGAAAATTTTATATTACTCCTTATATAAATATCCTTTTGCCCCTTTCCATTGTTTCTTTTTGATATGTCTTTTGTTATTCCTATTCCTTATTAGAATGAATAATATTCAAAGATTTAAATGAGAACTAATCAATTTTCATATGAACTTTTGTTAGTGTCACATTGCTTACATTTTTATAAGGCCACATGAGGATCAACATGAAAAAAACTTGTCTCAATTGATTACTTTTATCATATAATTTGTTACATTGTCTTCATTATGGACTTCTTTTGCAAATCCACAATTTCTTTCTCCTATTTCTCATTAACAAAATAAAACTAAGCTTATATGTGCTTAATTTTTAAATGAAATTTTAGATTTCTTGCTAGATTCAAGACACTGAAGCTATCACAAAATAATGAAAGCTTTTACTATTTGTGTCAAATTTTGTCTATCACTAGTTTCAACTATGCCACTTCTTTATTAGCTTGTGTAACTACTACATATTTTGCTTGTATTGTTAACACAGTAATAACTAATTATATCTTTAAGACTCAACATACAACCTTGTCAGTAAGCATTAACATATATCCTAAAATGGATTTGTTTTTATTAAAATCACGGCCTGCATAATCAAAATCAACATCTCTTTTCACATAAAAGTATGATCTTCCATTATACAATATCAAAGGTCCCTTTAATATGTCTTAAATTATCCTTTACAACATTTCAATGCTTTTTACTAAGATTTACCATATAATAGCTAACCACTCCCATTGTATATGTGATATCTAGTTTTGTATAAATTATGGTAAATATTGAACTACTAACTATAAATACATATGGTACTCGAGATATCTCCATCACCTAATCTTCTTTGTCAAGGCTTGTACTAGAGGATAACTTAAAATTAATAGGAAGGGTAGAAAGTGGCTTATAATTTTGCATTTTGAAGCTTGTAAAACTTTCTTTAAATAGTTTTTCTATAAAATCCAAATATTCGGTTATTTCTATCTTAGTGAATTTGAATTTTTAGATTTTCTTTATTGGTTCTAAGTCCATTTCAAGTTCCTTAGTCAATTGCACCTTCAAGATATTTGTTAGGGATAACAACTAATATGTAGCCTATATAAAACATCATGATAATGAAATTATTATTATTAAATCTCTTAAAATATGCCCAAGATTATGCATAAAGTTTGTTGTTCCTAAGACTTACGGTGAATTAATCAAATCTCTTATGCCAATATCTCAACTCTTACTTAAGATTGTGTGGAGATTTGTTTTTCAACTTTGACACTATAAAGTGTCAAACAAAAAATTGAAAATTTTATATTATGCGTTATATAAATATCCTTTTACCCCTTCCTTTGGTTCTTATTTGATATGTCTTTTGTTATTCCTATTCCTTATTAGAATGATTAAGTAGATATAATATAATAAAAAATTATTTAAAATTAGAAATAGGATATACAAAAATATTATTATAAATAAAAAAGAGTTATAATACATAAACTTACTAATTAATTATAAGTTACAAATACTAATTATTAATTTAAATTTTATAAGATTATATTTTCATAAATACTAATTTTGAATGCTTGAATTTATTTCTCTCTTGATATGTGAAACAAGAAGATGGATGTGTATTTATAAATTAATCAAACTTTCTATAGTCATATGTTTTGATTTATTCTAGTTATCATATATTCTAATATTTATTTTTGCATCATACATTATTTATTGCCATTTAAATATTTTGATGATAATAATATCTAGATTTTTCTAATAATTGTGAATAATATCTAAATATTTTTTTCTAATAATTGTGAATAATATCTAAATATTTTATTAAGTAATATTTAGATTTTTCTAACAACCTCTTATTCAAAGATTTAATTGAGAACTAATTAATTTTCATATGACCTTTTGTTAGTATCACATTATTTACCTTGTTATAAGGCCACATGAGTGTCAACATGAAACAAATTTGTTTTAATTGATTACTTTTATCATATAACTTGTTCTATTGTCTTCATTATAAACTTTTTTTTTTTTTGCAAATCCACAATTTCTTTCTCCTATTTCTCATGAACAAAGTGAAACCGAACTTATCTGTGCTTAATTTTTGAATGAAATGTTATATTTCTTGATAAATTTAGGAGACCTCAACTATCACAAAATAATGAAACCTTTTATTGTTTGTGTCAACTTTCTCATATCACCAGTTTCAATTATACGACTTCTTTACTAGCTTGTGTAGTTACTAAATATTTTGCTTTTATTGATAACTATTTATATCTTTAAAATTCAAATTACAACCTTGTCAGTTAGCGTTGACGTATAATTATAAAGGATTTGTTTTTATCAAGATCACTGATATAATCAAAGTCAACATCTCTTTTCACATGAAAGTATGATCCTCCATTATAGTGCAAGATTAAAGGTCCCTTTAATATATCTTAAATTCTCCTTTACAACATTTCAATATTTTTTTATTAAGATTTGTCATGTAACGACTAGCCACTCTCTCTGAATATGTGATATTTAGTTTTATAAAAATTATGATAAATATTGAACTCCTTACAATAAATACATACGGTACTTGAGATATCTCCATCATCTCATCTTCTTCTCCAAGGTTCGTACTGGAGGATAACTTAAAATTAAAAGTAAAAGGGTAGAAACTAGCTTACAGTTTTACATTTTGAAGCATTGTAAAACTTTCTTTAAATAGTTTTTCGATAAAATCCAAATATTTCAATTATTTATATCTTAGTTAATTTTCATTTCTAGATTTGTGTTTGCTAGTTCTGAGTCCATTTCAAATTCCTTGGTCAATTGTACCTTTAGTTTCTTAATATGATATTTGCTAGGGACCACAATTAACATGTAGTCTATATACAACAATATGATAATGAAATTATTATGATTAAACCTTTTAAAGTATACACAAGATTATGCATTAAGTTTGTTGTACCTAAGACTTATGGTGAATTAATTAAATCTCTTGTGACAATATCTAGCTCTTATTTAATATTT
>JANQBM010000220.1:5716415-5728904 GCA_025594535.1 Erythroxylum domingense | reverse complement strand
ATTTAATTAGTTTATATGTGATATTTATATTATGTATTTTTCGTTATTTTTAAAGTAAATCTAAGAAAAGAAATTTAAAAAATAAAAAAATCAGTAATTTTAAACATTAAAAATTCTTTTAAAATTAAATTATAAGGAGATTCCATGTCTTCTATATATTTATTTAATGAAAAAATTTTCTAAGTAATAATTATGAAAAGCAAGAATAACTATACGTTACAAGTGGTAATAAAACACGTCATTTTTAGTGAATTGACCATTATTAGGCATTATTTTTTCGTTGAAGGAAAATTCCAAGATAAATCATTAAATACGTACGGCAACCTTAGGTTACTAAACAAATTGTCATTTATTTTTTTTAATTTCAGTTAAAAATCGACAATTAGCAAATCAAATGGCAAAAGAGTTTGTTTTCCACCTTATTTGACAGTTTATGTTTTAAAGAAAAAGAATAGTTGAAAAATTAGGAGAATGGATCCATCTCCTGAAATTTATAAAATTGGATAAACTTTTAATATAAGATAATATAACATAACATATGCACATTTTCTCAATCAAATCAAAAGCAATTTTGAAAAGAAAATATAACACATTCATCTCATTGATACTAAATAAAGCATCCAAAATTTAGGTTATGATGGTTTACTTGCTAAACATTTTTGTCTCTAGAGACAATTTTGTCATTTTCCTATTAAGTGGACAAGTATTAATTGTAATTTTGTCTTTTCAATAAATTATTAGTTAAGTTACGTAATTTGATCCAAATAAGAGTAATAAAGTAGCCTGATAAATGATCTAAATCAATGGATTGAAATCCGGGTAGAAAATTGATCCTTTTTAGTGTAGACCTAGTCCATACTGGACTTGTGATGGGAAGCTTGATATGGAAGTTATATATATAGGTTAAGGTCTCCTGTAGTTGTTCATATCAATCGTAAACATATAGTTTTATGACCCAATAAGAGAGCTTTCGTATTAAGAAAACTACAGAAAAACCTAAACCATGTGTTGGGAAACACTTTTTGTAAAGGTCCCGGGAGATTTGTGATTGTTCGGAGCTCAGAAATGACATCAAAATCAGAGATGGAACTGAAATCAGGTATTCCGCATTTCCTTCGCTTTTAACCCTTCCATGTATGATCCTGGGATCGTAATAAGGTATATACTACGTATTACATATGGTATCAAAGCGTTTACGTGATCGGATTGCTGGAAACAAAGGTTTTTCGACTTTTCATCTCATATGGTTTTCCTCAATTTTTGATACATAAGGCTAGCTATGAAAAACAAGTCGAAAATTAGCTGAACGGAGCAAAAAACGACATCTCGGGATGTCGAAAATCACCTCCGACAGCGGTGGGAGAAGACAAGTCAAGGGCGTGCACTGTACGCGCTCAACGCTGCTACAGTAGCCGCGGGTAAGGATGCATGTCATGTGTGCACCACACGTGCAACCCGTGACCCGCGCTCCCAAGATCGTGGGGTGGTGGGGGCGTGCTATGCACACACCCCATCTTTCCGGACATGTGGCCTGTCAAATTGCAGACAAGTGGTGGCACGTGCAAGGCAAGCGTATGCACATGGGGGTGCGTGCGTCTAGCACTCGTCATTACTACACGTCGCCCTTAGCCACACGCAGTTAACGGGGCCACCACGTTAACTGGCTAACGTCAGCCGTACCAACTATAGTACAAAAAAAAGGAAATTTTCAGAAATTCCCATAAAACTATCCCGAGTATTTTTGGGTAAGTTTTCGAGCTGGGGGAATTTTTAAACTGATTTTCTAATTTTTATAGATTTATTATATTGGTAATTAGATTTTGGAAAAGTTTTTAAAGCTAATTTTGAGTACATTTTCGTACTCCGAACTGCACATAAGGGAGATACTTAAAGTTTTATGTCTTATTGGTAGCTTCGGTATTTGGGAAAAGTACGATAAACACTCTTATTGAGAATTTTTAAATAAAAGTCTAAAGTAAAGTTTAAAGATGATTTTTTCAGTTTTTGTATGTGATTATTTGATTGTGCATTTGGTTTTTGCATTTATAATTAATTTTGCACATACATTATGCCCATATAGAACGTGAGGATAACATAAGGCTGAATCCTTTGTGTTTGTGATACTTTTTGGGTACTAATAAGATTGTAGTCACCACAGTGGTCTTTCGAGTCAGTATTTGGATTATACTACTTGCATGTTTGGGGATGTCTCTGGTCTCATATTTGGTTATTCTACCCACAAGTATTGGTCTTATATCAGATTTTGAGATGTACATAACAGCATTAAATGGAGGAAGACGGTTGCTTAAATGATTTATTCACCCACAGGTGGTAGTGTCATGAGAGTTAATGGTTTGTACTTTTATCGCTTTTATGTGGAGGTCTAATTGCATATATTATGTATTCAGCCCGTAAGTGTTTCATAATTTGTGCAATTGGATTCTCTGTATAGATACTGTTTCAATGCTTTAAAGTATTGCTATTATTCTGCATTTATACTAATCTTTACATTGTCTTTTCTGTTTTTTAGTCACCTTTTCTGTGAACAACAATGCCGTCACCATTGAAACCTTAAATGGTTTCAACTTTAAGAAGTGGAAGAAGGACGTGGAGTTTACATTAGAGATGGTAGACGTCAGCATGACCATACACATCGAAAGACCTCCTCCACTTACAGATGTCAGTTCGGAAGCTGACAAAGCAGTGATGGTGACTTGGAAAAGGTCAAATAGGATGTGCTATTTGACGATTAAGAGGTCGATACCTGATCATCTATTGAGTGAATTACCAGACACAACCGTAGCTAGGGAGTTTATAGACAGCATATCCCATAGGTACAAGATGTCTTCTCATGCTGAGCAGAGCGCCTTGATTAAGGAACTATTCTCCATGAGGTACACTGGAGAGGGAGGCGTTCAAGAGTATATCATCTAGATGGCGCACCTTCAGAGCAGGATGAAGGCACTGGATATACCGATTACTGACTCGCTTATAGTGCATCAGGCACTAAACAGTCTTCCTCAGGAGTTTGAGATGTTGTCCACCTCTTACATCTCACAGGATGAGAACTGGGACATCAATGTCTTAATTTTCTGATGTGCTGTAGCAGAGGAGAAGATCAAGAGCTGTCTTCATATAGCTATGGTTGCAACTGTAAAGGGGAAGGGGAAGGCTAAATCCCAATAGCCTAAGGGTAAGGGTAAGCAACTCAAACCTTCTCCTTAGATTTAGAGTGGGCAGTCCAGTATTGCAAAGGGCCCACATGACCTAAAGAGTATGAAGTGCTTCTTTTGTAAGAAAAAGGGGTATACGAAGTCCGATTGCCCGAAATACAAACTATGGAAGGTCAAATAGGAATTGTCAGGTAACTTCTCGGTCTTTATGATTCATTAATCCAATGTAGCTATAACCACATCAAGTTCTTGGTGGTTAGATAGTGGAGCTTCTAACCATGTTGCTTCCACGATGCAGGGGTTCATATCCAGGAGAAGGCTGATTAGAAGAAAGGAGAAGTTGATGGTAGGCAACAATAAAAAGCTGGATGTTTTGTATGTAGGAGATGTAAGATTAAACCTCGATACGAAATTTGTATTGTATTTATGAGACACATTTTATATATCGTCTTTTAGATAGAACTTGATCTCTGTATCCGTTTTGGATAAGGAAGGTTATCATTTTTTATTTGACAATTCAGTTGTAAATATTTCTATCAATAAAAGACATATCAGAACTGCCTTCTTATTCTACGAATTATATAGTATGTGTTTTACTCCTAATAAAATGTATGTCTCTTCTTATGTTGTCGAACCTGTTACTTGAAAGAGAACCTTCATAAAGGACATATCTTACATGTTGTGGCATAAAACGTCTTGGCCACATTTCCAGGGAAAGGGTTAAGAGATTGATAAAGGATATCATTCTCCCAACTCTGGACTTTTGTGATCTGGAGACATGTGTCAATTGTTGTAGGGGTAAGTTGACCAAGATAAGGAAGAAGGGGTTAACTCGTGCTTTAAGTTTATTGGACCTCATACATACGGATGTTAGTGGTCCCTATACGGTCACGTTGTGCAATGCCAGATATTTTCTGATATTTATAAATGATTATTTCCGTTATGGTTATGTGTTCTTGCTTAAAGAGAAGTCTGAAGTTCTTAATAAATTCAAGATCTTTAAGACTAAGGTTGAGAACCAATTGGAAAAATCAATAAAGATAGTCAAATCTGATAGAGGAGAGGAATATTATGGTAGACATGGGGGTTTCAGGATAAGAAAAAGGTCCATTTGCCAGGTATTAGGAATTAGTTGGAAAAGTGGCTCAGTTCACTATGCCAGGTAGTCCTGAGCAAAATGGTGTAGCAGAAAGACACAATGGCACCCTAAAGAACATGATGAGGTTAATGTAGAGCAGGACTAACCTACTCGAATACCTTTAGGATGAATCCATCAAGATGAGATTATATATCTTGAACAGAGTCCCGAGAAAGTCAATATCAAAGATGCCTTTTAAACTCTGGAAGGGCTAGAAGCCAAGCCTTGCACACATTCGTGTGTGGGGCTGCTGTATTGAGGTAAGGTTATATAATCCTTATGAGAGCAAATTACAATCTCGTTAAACTCGTTGCTATTTAGTGGGTTATCCCGACCACTCTAAGGATTACAGATTTTACTGTAGAGAGGGAGGGCCCAGAATAGTGAAATCACAAAAGGCTAAGTTTCTAGAATATAATGTCTGTGATGAGGGAGGATCCTCACATCCTATAGAAGATAGCAAGACAAATACTACGATTATTTCATATCCACCTCTCATACAGTCAGTTCAGGTGAATGAAGGTCTTAGTACCGTGCCTATGCAAGCACAGGAACCTATACCTATTCAGGAAGAGGTTTCTGAGGTACAAGAACCTGTGCAGTTGCACAGATCCATCAAAGAGGCGACCTGCTATCTCATCAGATTACGTAGTCTATTTAAGTGAGTAAGACTATGACATAGGACAAGTTGTGGATCCAGTTACTTTTTTAAAAGTCGTTTCTGAATCCCATGTGGATATTTGATGGGAAGCAATAAAGGATGAGATGCAATCTATGAGATATAATAAGGTACGGGAGCTTGTTAATTTACCTCAACATTGCTAGTATGTTAGTTGCAAGTGGCTATTAAAGACCAAGAAGGATACAAAGGGTCAAGTTGAGCGATTTAAGGTGCGTCTAGTTGCCAGGGGATTCACTCAGAGAGAAGGAGTTAAGTTCAATGTTACCTTCTCTCGTGTATCTTTAAAGGATGCATTTAGGGTGATTATGGCAATAGTAGCTCATTATTATATGGAGCTACATCAGATGGACATTAAGACTGCTTTCTTAAATGATGATCTTTATTAGGAGGTCTATATAAAGCAACCTGAAAGATTTCAGGATCAGGATGCAACTGACAAGGTTTTTAAGTTGAATAAATCAATATATGGTTTAAAGCAAGCTTCCAGATAGTGGTACCTAAAGTTTGATGAGGTTTTGATCTCATTCGGCTTTGTTGAAAACAAAGTCGAAAGATGTTTATACTATAAGTTCAAAGGGAGCAAAGTTATCTTCATACTACTGTATATTAATAATATCTTGCTCACGTTAAATGATTTGACTCTGTTTCATGAGGTAAAGAAACTTTTGGCCAAACATTTTGACAAGAAGGATTTAGGTGAAGCCCCTTTTGTCCTCGGTATACAGATTCATTAGGACAGATCTCAACACTCGTTGAGCCTCTTGCAAAGCACATACATTGAGCGAGTGCTACAAAAGTTTAATATGGCTGAATGTAGACCTGTTATAACACCAATCTCTCATAGAGAAAGATTATCTTTGACACAGTATCCAAAGAATGAGGTTGAGAGAGAGGCTATAAGGAATGTCCCTATATTCTAGTGTTGTTGGTAACCTGATGTATGCCCAGGTGTGCACTAGAACGAACATTGCATTTGTCGTTGGACTACTGGGTCGATATCTGGCTAACCCAGGTGTAGACCATTAGAATGCAGTCAAATGAGTGTTGGGATATCTAAAGGATACCAAGGATTGTACATTGACATACAAAAAAGTCAACGATTTGAACCTCACAGGGTATACAAGCTCTGATTTTGCTATATGTCTAGATGATCACAAATCCACTTCAGGATCATTTTCATGTTGGCAGATGGTACGGTATCGTGGAAGAGTGTCAAGTAGACACTAGTAACTTCCTCGACCATGCATGCAGAGTTTGTTGCATGTTATGGAGCTGCTATATAGGCATTTTGGCTCAGAAACTTGATTTTTGAGTTATCTATGGTGGATTCGATTGCTAGACTCATAAAATTTTATTGTTATAATCTTGCTACAATGTTGTTCAGTAACAACAACAAGAGTATCAGAGGGCTAAGCATTTAGAGGTCAAGTATTTGACTATATAGGAGTTGATCCAGAAGCATGACGTTAAAGTGGAGCACATCAGGATTGAGGAGATGTTAGCTGATCCGTTGACTAAAAGACTTCGCCCACTGGTGTTTGTTAGACATGTAGCTGGTATGGGTGTATTGAAGTCCTTAGGCAGCAGTAGTTAGGGATCATTATATTTTGCTTCTTAAATGTTTGTATATTTTGTTGTATTATGAAATCATGATTATTTATTAATAAATATGATCATATTCTTTTATCCTTAGTAATAACTGTTCTTGTATATAGTCATACTACATATGAAATCCTTAAGATTTATGTTGATCTTAAGCATTTTAAAGGTCATTGCGCATTTATAAAGATTGACTTTGAGCCTATGTCATTAAACACATAAAGTTTATATGGATATCCTTAAAGTTTCATATGACATAGGGGGATACAAGTTTTTAATTCCATAAAGGTTCTCTAATGTAGTTTAGCATTTGGTTGGAGAATATAAAAGTTTTCTCTAATGCTATTTAGCCTCTAATAAGAGGAAACAAGTTTTTTCTAATGTTGTTTAGCATTCGGTGAGAGAAAATATGATTTCTCTGCTGCAGTTTAACACATGCAGTTTAGCATAAAGTTGGAGAAATTGAGACTTACAGATGAAGATGATACGTATTATATCATAAAGGTATCATCCTAATCTGTCACACTTCATTTTCCCATTAATATTTGTAAGATATTATATATTTGTGATTATATTAGACCTGTGTCACACATGACACACGTGTTTGATATTTTTCGGCAATATAGTAGCGTGACTTAACCGAGTTTAAGTTTTGAACTTAAGTAAAATTGCAATTAATAATTGTTTAACAGGAGAATGTTAGATATTTTTGTCCGTAGGAACAATTTTGTCATTTTCCTATTAAGTGGACAACTATTAATTGTAATTTTTTCTTTTCAATAAATTATCGGTTAAGTTAAGTAATTTGATCCAGATAAGGGTAATAAAGTAGCCCAGTAAATGATCTAAATCAATGAGTCAAAGTTCAGGTGAAAAATGAATCTCTTTTAATGTAGACTTAGTTCACATCAGACTTGTGATGAGAAACCGATATGGAAGCTATACATATGGGTTAAGGTTTCCTACAGTTACTCATATCAATCGTAAGCATACGGTTCTCTGATCCATTAAGAGAACTTACATATTAAGAAAATTGTAGAAAGACCTAAACCACATTCGGGAAACACTTTTTATAAAGGTCCCTCGAATATCGTGATCGTTTGGAGTTCAAAAACGATATTGGAATTAGAGATGGAACCGAAATCAGGTATTCCACATTTCTTTTATTTTTAACCCTTTTAAGTATGATCATGTATACGTAATAAGGTCTATATTATGTATTCCATTACTACCATCACCAAGAGAGGATGGTTTTCTAGTAATCGAATTGGTATAAGTTCTACATATTCTTGCCCTCCTTAAAACTGGGTTTACTCTCAATCAACTATAGCAAAGATTAACTTCCGTTAAACCTTATTAATTACCTGTGAACGTCATTGCTACAAATCAACGGATTACATCTCTGTAAATAGTTAATTATGCCTCCAAAAAAGCTAAAAGTAGAATCAAGACCAATCAACTGTCTAATTAGACAAAGAAAGATGTCTTATTTTCATTATCCCACCGCGAAAAGACGGTCAAAAAAGCTCCACCCCAGCAACGTGGCCAAAGCTTGACATAAAGGAAACCACTAAGCTTGATTCTAAAACTGCTTTACAAGTAAATTGATCGATGAAGTCAAAAAGGTCTGATCGAACTTATTTTGTGTCTCAGAATCTGAATAATTAGGCAACTAATTAGGCTTTTGACGCTAGGAAATGTATATGAATGAAGTAATTATTATCTCTTCTTAAAGATGTTTAAGTTCATATGACTTTTTCCTAAATGCACCTCTAATGCTTGTCGGCTAGTTATAATGCGAGTATTGTTAGTTCACAGCAGAATAGTACGGGTGATTATTTATGGCCATGTAAACATGGAGAATTATGACATATTATAGCAGTCGTTCTTCTTATCAAACATCAAAAGAATATAAAATTAACCTTATAAATGAAATCTTAAATAGGGAGGAGCTTCATATTTAAAGAAGAACCAAGACGTTTTTGTAGTATAAGTTTTCACAAGAGGTCCACTTATACATTTAGAAGAAATCGGTGATCAATTAAAATTATCTGTCATTTTTCACCTACTCCATTAAATTAGTAAAAGGCTAGTACCTTTTTATTCATAATTGTGCTAAATTCATGAGGAACATTATCTTGAATATAATGGAGATTGTCCTCTCAGGCGCATGACTCTTATCACTTTCCATGTTCTTAAGTACTATATATAGGTACTTAATATTTTTGTAATGAACTAAGTATACTAATGAGTCTTTCAGAAATTAACTTTATGCATAGTCAATCAAAAAACACCAATCTTAATCACTTTGTGGTTTTCTTAACAATTTGAATCAATTTTAAGAAAAATCACCCAATTTTGAGACTGAGTACATCTTAATTATGTAAATTATATTGTTAATCACACGAGTGATTCTGATTCCTTAACGGGAAATTTAACCAATAGGGGTACATTGCATGCCAAAACTCGTCCATTCTTGTCAATTTTTATGAACTAAATGTACTTTGCCAAGATCTATCACAGGTACCTTGTGTTCAGTGTACTTCTTACTTTTGTCAATCATAGGTTATTGAATGTGGGTGTTGGTTCATTGCACCTGCGGTAATGTTTTGACCACAAAATGAATCACTTTTTTTTTTTTGTTTTTTTGTTTTTACAAAAGGAAAAATAGAACATAAAACTAGCTCAAAATGAATCACTTTGGTAATGTTTTCATACAACAAAAGTAGTTACTGCTATATAATTACAAACAAGACCAAGGTACGTCCAAGAGCCCCACAACTAGAGCTTTTTAGCTGATGTGAGAAAACATGTCTTCTGGTATTTAACTTAAGGGATGGCAGTCGAGTCGAGTTCAACTTGATGTCAAGTTAACTTGTCAATTTCAAGTTGACCAATTTTTTAGTTAGTTTCTGGGTAGAGAATCAATCCAAAAAATAATGGACTGAGTCCCACCTAAAATGGCGTTGTTTTAAGCAGCCTAAATGAACTCAGCCTGAGAGTTAAGAGTCGTTGGTCTTAACTCAACTTAACCAATTCTCATCTCTAAGTCAATTAACATTCATATTTAACCAGGAAAGCGATTGTTATGCAACTATCAACTTTTTATTTGTTGTGGCTATTAGGAATAGTAATAAGTAAAATTGGACTTTAACCCAGCATGATACTTTTTTCAGATGAAGTCTGGTAGAGTTTTTAGTGGTTTCGATTGGAATGGGTTGGGCTTGAAAACTTGACGTCAAGATGTGTTGCGCCAGCGAAACCACATACAGTGCCAGTGATGTGTATAGGCATACTCCTTTCGGTAACCCTTTTTCTTTGTAACTGGTATCATTTGATATATATATATGTATATCTATTTGTCACCCAGAGCTCACATATAGGCATACTCCTTTCGGTAACCATTTCTCTTTGTAACTGGTATCATTTGCTCTTTTGTTTATATATATATATTTGTCACCCAGAGCTCACATATAGGCATACTCCTTTCGGTAACCCTTTCTCTTTGTAACTGGTATCATTTGCTCTTTTGTTTATCTGGTTTGGTGTTTAAGCTATTTGTCTTGCTTTTTTGATGTTCGTGTTAAATGGCTTTAGCTTAGATTTTTACTAACTTCGTGCTTTATAATTTTTGTCTACGAAGTTTGGATTGCTTGACTTCCGTTTTCATTCTGGCGCTTTCTTGCTGCGTATGATTTCACATCCTGGTATGGCTGATTCGATGCACGCCTAAACATCCTGATAATCACTGGCACTGTATGTGGTGTCGCTGGCGCAACACATCTTGACGTCAAGTTTTTGCAGGCCCAACTCATATATATATATATATATATATATATATATATATATTTCAAGCAGAAGACTAAGCAGTTGCTCATCCCAACGATCCTCTTAAACTTAAGTTTCAGGTGTTCTAACTTCTCAAAATCAAAGGATTTTAAAGCAATTGAAGACCGCATACCATAAAACTTTGAGTTTCTCAACTCCTAGAAGAAATAAAACTAAAATCCAAGCATCTGATAAAGAGAGGAAGATAAGAACTGAAGTGACAGAGAGAAAGAATGAAATATGAAATTTTTGAAAAATAAGTTTTTCTTATAGATATAGTCAGATTTTGGATAAAGTTAGACTTAAGTTTAAATGCGACATGAAGTATTAAATTAAAAAATTTAAACTTGATTCAAAGTTTGTGAAAATCCGAAGCATATAATAGTTTTGTAAGATCTCCGATTTAATTGCGGATGTTTCTAACACAATTAAACCAAAAAAAAAATTAAATATACAAATATAAATCAACTCCGAAATTTGTTAACGCAATTCGGCATATTTTGTCTACATTTAGGGGGCTCTCACCTAGTTGAATACTTTCACCAAAGAACAACAATAATAATTTTATACAAAGCCTTATAGAGCCGACTCACTCAATCCTTATCATTATCCCTCGTCCTCACATGTAATAGTATTTCACACTCAATAATATGACTGACTTGTGTTAATCTCAACGGAAGTTTTTCTCAACAACTTTTAACAAAAAAGACAATAAGTGAACAACTCAAGTGGTTAAAATAATTTATAACAAGAACGAAAACACTTGAGATAAAAATGATCAACTTCATGTAAGTTCAACTCCTTCCTAGACAAATCTAAAAGTGATTCACCAATTGAATATCCGTAATCAGCTTCTCAGATTTGCTTGAAACTATAATTGAAATCAGCTACACTAAATTTACCAATTAATGACAAGGAGACCAAAAAGAAAAATACAGCACCCACTCACAATCAATTTCTTCACTTTCAACCAATGACTGTAACCAACATAAGACGATACCCTTCAAGAACAAAGACTTAGGTTATATAAAAAATTCAATTGGAAGTAAGTCAACATTTACGATAATTCACAAAAAGAACATCAATGGGAGATAGTCATAGACGCATGCAACTTCTAAGCCACCTCATGCACACACTGGTCACGTGATGCTCACACATATCTTCACAAGATTTAGTCTTAATCCAAGTCAAACAAGAATTATCGTTTAATCATACCAAACGACAATTCTTAACCCATGGTCTAGTTAACATTAACCAATCAAATCCAATGTATATTCTATCCATCTTGATTTGGATTTGAAGCTACATTATCTTAGAGATCTAATTATCAAAAATGTCAAAACTAAATAATAAGATATATAACATATATCTTAACAATCTCCCCATTTTTGACATTGTTTGTCAAAAACTTGAAACATCCCCTAGAGAAGATAATTGGACATATAACATTGAGTATAACATCGAATTCATAATTCACATGACAAAGATTCCCCCTTAATCCAAGATGTAAACATAAATATTATCATCCAAGATTCACAATCATCTCAAAATAAACAAAACATAAAAGACATGGTAGCAACCAACATAAACCCCTGTCTTCTCCCCCTTTGGGACAAAGGATGTCAAAAAGTATAGTTAAGAGGTATTAAAAAATCGAAGAACCTGTTGCTTCAATTGACGAAGAGCATCAAGTCCCACTTGAAAGATGCCTTTAATCCGTTTAATTTCAGTGAGAAGAGTCGCGTGAGGATTGACAGATGAAGTAGCCTAGGCATCTGACGGGCCAGGTGAGGTGTGAGGTAAGTCCACTACTCGTGGTTGCTTGAAAATTCTTAGTGAGATATTCATTAATGTGACTGGTTCAAAGACAGTCGACTCTAACTGAGGGAAGCCATTGGCATTGCTGGAACCCCTCCCTAGACGGGTCCACGGCCCGACGTCCTACGTGACATCTGGACCCGTGGCCCCACGAGGGAGGAATTCTCCACCAGGGATACTTAAAACGAACAAATTTATTTAATTTACCTCCGTACATAAATTGAGATAAATCATTAAAAAAATCAATAAGT
>JANQBM010000220.1:5695250-5706285 GCA_025594535.1 Erythroxylum domingense | reverse complement strand
GCCATGTGGAGTTCAGTAGTGATCGCACGTAGCACTCCCTTATCTTAGGATATGTATCGGAATGACCTACGGGCGTTTCGGTGCGTACCCTAGGGTAATGGGGTGTTACACAATAGGCTCCCAATAATGCTCCGCTAGAGGCTGACATTAACACCTTTTCCATTCTCATCTTTATTTAACTTCGTAGAGACACTCATAGGTGTTCTCGCATATCTAGCATTCTCAAGTCCAAACTTCTTTATTAAATTATTTCAATATTTGGTTTGCAATACAAAAATGTCATCCTTCACTTGTTTAATTTCCAAACCCAAAAAGAAGTTCAACTCACCTACCATACTCATCTCAAATTCACACATCATTAATTCAATAAAATTATCCACCAACTTTGGAGGAGTGGAACCAAACAACAATATCGTTAACATAAATCTAAGCAATCACCAAATCATATATGAATTTTTTAATAAATAAAGTTTTGTCAACACTACCTCGTTCGTAGCCTTGCTTGATAAGATATTGTTTGAGTATTTTATACCAAACTCTTGGCGCTTGTTTGAGACTATAAAGAGTCCTCTTCAGCTTAAAAATGTGATTTACACGAGTTGAATCAATAAATCCTTTCAACTTCTCCTCAATGTATACCTCTTCCTGTATAAACCCATTCAAAAATGCACTCTTCACATCCATTTGACAAAGCTTGAAACCTTTTACACATACTATACCCAACAATAGTCTAATCGACTCAAATCTTGCCGCCGGTGCGAAGGTCTTGTCAAAATCAATTCCTTCAATCTAAGAGTACCCTTGAGCCACTAACCTTCCTTTATTTCTAGTCACATTACCCTTTTCATCAGTTTTATTACGAAACATCTTTTGTTCTGATCACATTCACATTAGATGGTCTTGGCACTAATTCCCATACATCATTTCGTGCAAATTAAGTCAATTCTTCTTACATAGTTATTGTCTAGAATTCATCTTGTAAGGCTTCTTTGATATTTTTCAGTTCGAATGAACAGGGTGTATCATAAATATCTTACAAGTTCTCAGTAATCGACCTTTTTTCTTTCTCTTGTTTTTCTTGTCTAACTAATAACTCCAATAACATTCTCTACTGGATGAATTTTTCTAATTTGTGAGGGAGGATCTCGGTTTAAATCACCTACTCTCGAGTTTTGAGTGTTCAAGGGAATTATGTTCGAGTCAAGTGGATTGGTGGTTTCATCATCTGAAGCAACTAGTAGATCTTCTGTTTGAGCAGTTTCTTCACTAACAACCACTAACTGTAGGTCTAGAATTTTTCTATTCTCTTGTTTTTGCTTGTTTAAGTTAATCCACGATGTGGGTTTTGCATGTTCTCTTTTGTCACTTTAGCATTTAATTAAGACATATCATGTATTAAAACATTTATGGACTCTAACACTTTCTTGGTTCTTTGATTGAACACTCGATATGCTTTACTATGGGTTAAATAGCCCATGAAGATCCCTTCATCACTCTTGATTTTGAATTTTTCGAGCTGTTCTTGATCTATAAGAATATAGAATTTACTACCAAAAACATGAAAGTAACTTACATTTGGTTTCTTTCCCTTCCAAAGTTCATAAGATGTCATATTTAAGATACTTCTAAGATAAACTCTGTTGCATATGTAGCATGCCGCATTAACTGCATCTACCCAAAATCACATAAACATGTTTCTTCCATTCAACCTAGATCTGGCCATTTCTTAAAGGGAATTTCCCTTCTGTGATCTGATCATACTCAACACTTTATATTTTTCAAATTTATGACCTGCACACATCTGCTTCTAAAAGCCTTAAAAGCATTTGATTTTTCTTTCAAAAATGATACCCAAGTATATCTAGAATAATCATCAAAACAAGTCAAAAAGTATCTCATCCCACCAATGATATCATGTTGCATTGGACCAATCAAATCCATGTGAATTAATTCCAATATACGTGAAGAAGTAACGTGTCTAACCTTTTTATATAGAAATATCTTCTGCTTACCCATTTAACATGCATTACATATCATTTTATCTTCTTTATTCATGGTTAGCAAACCTCTCACAGCTTCCAATTTCTTCAACTTGCTAATAAGCTCATAGCTAACGTGCCCAAGTTTTTGATGTCATAGCTCTATGTTTTCATCATATAAGGCTGATTTATAAATAGTTGTGACCTGCAGCATATAAAAATTTTCAGCTGATCGTTTGCTGCTCATAAGACATTATCCTTGTTCGGTTAACACTCTACATTCATCACTTATAAATTTAACCGATAAACCATCATCACAAAGTTGGCTTATACTTATCAAATTGACTTTAAATGCATCAGGATGAAGCACATTCTTGAGATGTGACAGTCCATCCACGCATAGTGTTCCCCTTCCAATAACTAAGGCCTTCTTTCCATCTCCGAAAGTCACATGCCCTTCCGCACATCTTTGATAGTCAGTTAAATAGCTCCTTTCTCCTGTCATATGACGTGAACATCTGCTTTCGAAATACTAACCGCTATGTGAAGTAGCTTTCATGGATTTAAGAACTAGAAGAGCTTGTAATTGATACTTTCAAACCCAAGAGTGCCTCATATTTTTATGAAGATGACATAAACAAAGAAGTTGGATTGGATTATGTCGCTTTAGTTATATTTTCATGTTATTGCATATCGAATTCTTATTGATTTGACACTTTTATATTAAGCAATATTCTATATTTTGAATATTTTAAGTTTGTGCTTTGTATGAATACTTGACTTAATTTTAAGTCTATGTTTTGTATGAATATTTTTTCTATATTTGATTAAATTTACGTGATTGAATATTTTATTAATTATTTAATGTTGGCATTGTAGATACATAGATTTCTTATCAGCTTTCGAATCAAATTCTGATGACAAATGGAAGAAGGTAATCATTATTTCTATAGTTGGGGGAGAGAATAAATATTTTTATTTACAAAAGCAACCATGTAGAACTTCTACTCTACCAGGTCATGATTGAACATTAGAACTTTTAAATGGAAATCCTATAAGGATTTATGAAAACTTAAGAATGAGAAAGATAATCTTCTTAAGCTTATGTGATGAGTTAAAGAGTTTAGGAGGCTTAAAGGCAACAAGCCATTTGAATATAGAGGAACAAATAGCAATTTTCTTAATGACTATATGGCATAGTGAAATAACTAGAGTCAATGCAGAATGCTTTCAACATTCGACCAAGACAATTTTGAAGTACTTTCATAAAGTCTTATACGAAATTAATTGTCTTGCAAAAAGAGTCATTACTCTACCATCTTTTACTAATACACCTCCTGAGATTCAACATAATTCAAAATTCTTTCCATATTTTCAGGTACATTCATATATTTAATTGCTATTTAAATTATGTCCTTATGATTAATAATTATTTCAATATATTTTTAATTTTTAGGATTGTATAGGAGCAATAGATAGTACACATATTGATGCACATGTTTCAATTGATGAACAAATACCATACAGGGGCAAAAGAATTAATCCAACCCAAAATATTATGTGTTGTTGCTCATTTGACATGCGTTTTATATATGTAATGGCTGGATGGGAAGGTACTACAAATAACTCTCGAGTTCTTTTGGAAACAGTGACAAATCCAGCGAATCAATTTCCTATGCCTCCATAAGGTATTATATTATTTTAAATGAATATAGTAATTACAATTCATTTTTAATATCTTTTTGTTAATATTATGTTCTTTCTATATTAGGTAAGTACTATTGGTTGACTTGGGCTACACTAATATACCTGAATTTCTTTCACCATACTAAGGTAAAAGATATCATTTGTAAGATTATAGAGGCAAAGGAAGACCTCAAGGTCCACAGGAATTGTTTAACTACAAGCATTCTTTATTAAGAAATATTATTGAAAGATATTTTGGCGTCCTAAAAGCAAGATTCCCTATACTTAAAAACATGTCGAGTTATGATATGAAGAAACAAAAATATATTGTCATTGCTTATTATATTATGCACAATTATATTATAATATATGGACAAAGTGATGAGTTATTTGATAGTTGTGCCAAAAATGAAGAACAAATTAGGGAAAGTATAAATGAAGATGCAAGTTCTCAAATAGAGTATAATATCACTCTAGCACAACTTCGAGGTATGTCTTGGAAGCGAGATGAAATTGCTAAGCAAATATGGAGTGATTATATTATTTTTAATTGATTTATGTTTCTTTTTGTAAATAATAGTACTATTATGTTTTCAAGAATTATAATACGATAGACATCTTTTATTGATTAGAATGACTTAATATAATTTTCTAATTTATAGAATTTTATTATATACAATTAATGTGTAATTTTTAATTAAATTTAATTTCATAAACTTTAATTTTAACTGTAATGATGATTGATTAATTTAAAAAATAATATATGATATAAAATTATTAATATAAGATTATAATTACAAAAAATAGAAACAGGATGATAAAACGAAACATGTTTTTGTTTTCAATTACTAATCTCAACCAAACAGGTTTTTTTTTCACTTTTTATATTACAAATCTCAACCAAACAAAATTTTGTTTTTTAAGAAAAATAAAAAAAGAAAATTAAAACTAAAACTAAAAACTACAACAGAAAAACAGAGGTGAAACCAAACGACCTCTTAGTGAATTGGGTTTTTAAGAGACCAAGTTTAATAGATGAATGTGACTTGGTAGATAATCTTAGATGAGAAAGTACTGACATGTCATTTAGTACAACGAATTTAAATGATAATGATGATAAAGTTCCTCTTAATAGTGAGGATTTTATATCAAATGAAAATTCAGATAATTGCGATTTGAGTGGCTATTCAATTAAATGAAATTTCAAGTTTTCATTTCTTCTCTTCTTTTAATTCACTTGTATTTGATGCATATGTTAAATTTTATATATGCAATTTACATATAAAATTGTTAATTGTAAATATTTTTGTTTTAGGATTTGCTTCTTATTGGTTGCGTTCCTTAGCACGAACTCTTGATGTAATACTTAGAGTCATGGAACTTTAATATTCTTTTTAGTTGATGTATTGATATAATTATTATTTATTATATGAAGAAATTGTAACATTTTAAATATTTTGTATTTTTGTTAGTTTTATATTTGTATGATGATTAAATGATCTTTTTTATGTTGATTGTGGTTATTGTTTATGTGAAAATTAATATTATTAGAAATAAACAGATTGCTATAATTTCAAATTTCTACTATTAAAATTTTTAGAGACAATGTTGACATAAAATTAAAAATTATATAGCACAATATATTGAGGGACTATTTTATAATTTTAAAAAATTCAAAGACTATTTTATTATTTTTAAAAATTATCTGAAACAGTATCTGATATTAATTAGTATATATATTCATAATATTGCTCCACTCTTCTTATTATTATCTTTTATAATTTTAGAATGATTAAAAGATCTCACTTTTACTTGCTCCAGAAAAGAACCAAAAATCATATTTTTATTGTTTAATCGAATGAAACACTCTCCATCCAAGCATAAAAGTCACTATTACGTCTGTATTCACTGTTAAATATTAACCTTCATTGCTAGAGCCACCAACTCTTTACATATAGTATTCCCATGAAGATGCAGATAATGATATAACATATAAGATTCAACTAATGATATAATAATATACGTGAACTTACATGACATGTTACAGTGAATATTGACTAAACTTAACAATCTGAGTGGAATGAGGGATTGTGAGACTACCTTTCCACAATTTTGAGGGCTCAAAATACCACGTTGTGAGCAGCCTCAAAAGGTAAAATATGTGATGGCTTCAAACGCAAACCACAAAATGTCCAAAGCAAGGAGAACACTGCTTACAATGTGCAGTCTCCAAGCATTCTGGTTCACCAGGTGCAATAAGGTGCTTCTTAGATTTGCAAGCTCTCAATGCGTTGAAGCCTTCAGTCTCAGAGAACTTTCTGCACTTCTGACAAGAGGCTACCTATTTCACTAGTCTTTTTTTTTTCCGCTTCTCAAGTCTCGGATGTGGAAACAAAAAAAAATCATTAACGTATGCACCGAATTATTCCAGTAGTTGGCATTATACTCTTCAGATTGGGGTGACACTAGAAGCTTTGGCTTTATTTTCCAACCAAAAAGTATTACATAATTCACTTGCATCTTTGCCAAAACGTGTGTATATACAATAAATCAGTAATAGCTGCGTCCTTCATGCTTAACATCTTCTGGGACAAGAACATCAAAATCACTTACTGTCCACTCAGCTGTATCTCCTGACTGGCTAACATATATTTCAGTTCCCACATTAATCGAAGACCATAACCGTCTTGCTGGTTTTGTTCCTGGATCCTGCACAAGAAAAATATTCTTTTACTTCCTTCAATCCTTCTGTAAGAAGCATATCCACCACTTGTAGGAAGCATTACTATAATACTTGGGCAAATGAACTGGGAACTATCATGCATTATGTATCCATCACTACATTGTGGATTTTGGGAAAGAATAAGTTGCCTTTTAAGGAAAACAAGGTAATTGTACCAAGACTCTCTGTGATAAAACTGTTTCAGAAACCTCCATGTATTTACTTTCAAAGGTCCATGTTTCATTTCTCAGTATTCTGTAAGGCAATTTCACGAATTGTCAATCTAACATTGTAATCAAAAGCATTTTCATATTGATAGACAATTCTGTTCAACAAAAAGTATAGGCACTGAGACTACTATAGAAAAAGATACACAAAGTGATCTAATTAATAATTATCAAACCAGAGGGACCTCTAAAGCTACATTCAAACCATAGGTTTTTAAGCAGTGAAACTACAGTGCTCTTAATGAAATTTACCTGGAAAATTATCATGTAGTCAACTAAAGCTGCCAGAATGTATAGGCCAAACCAAAACAATGGCCAAAGAGATAATTACAGTAAATACTAGTCCTGATGATATATATTCTTAACATAACAAGTTAAAAACACAACTGTGAGAGTTGTTTAAACAACAAATAAAATTTCTCATTTATCAATCAGAGAATAACGACTAATGAAACTAGAGATAAACAAAAGGATTCTGTTGCAAACATAACAAAACAAGAAAGAAGGCTATGTTGCCTGCTTATGAATGTTTCGAAGACGTGATTTTTTATTCTTCAATTGTACTTCTCATGTTGAAGTGTTTGGGACTACAAATCAATTAAACCTCTACTAATTTAGTCCTTGAAGATAAAAAAAGTCACCTGGTAGAAGTATAGACGACTGGAGAGGGCACCCACATCAAGCTCCCAAGTTCTAGGATCCCCAATCCATCCGTTTCCTTTCTTCTCAGGATACCCATGCACAGCCCATTCAGGATGTGGAAGTATTTGGACCAGTTCTTGAGCTTGTGGATTACTGTATGGGTCACAGATATCATATGGAGCCTCTAGATACTTGGCATTTCCAGGGCTGCAGTAGAGATGGTAAGCGGAATATGGAAATCGAGACGTCTCATCCCTGTGTATAATTTCACCAGTAGTACTAACATGGTAAGGCGGGCAGGAAACTAAGTTATCTGGGCGGCACCAGCTTGTAGTTGAAGGGTTAATTATCATCTCACTGTATCTAGTCACATCTGTAAGAACATCACCATCACATGGATCCCCATTATTCTTCCAACAGCTTCCTATGTCAAGGAGATAAAACTGACTATTGCTCCCTCCTCCCCGTGTTACACTGAGTGTCAATCTTACCTTAAAATTTGGGGATTCTGGCAACTGAAAAAAGTAAGAGTGAAATGTGTCATGTCACTAAATTCAGGTTCAAATACATACATAAGGTACAGAAACAATGAGCCTCTAATGGAGAGACCTATTCTCGAATGGTTAGACTTCTGAAGGATTTAAGTGAAAAAACTACATGTATTCTTAGAGACATGGACGAACTAAAAGTAAAATAAACATGAAGATAGTTACAGATATTTCAATCAACAAATTAAAATTGCATTCCAATTAGATAGGGACAATTAACAAGCATATGTCAAGAAAGAGAATGGAACTGATAGTAACTAAGGAGTAAATCAAGTTTACTAACCATTTTCATAATTCCACTCCCATTATAGTGATAACCTCCATTAAATCCTTTGGTTGAATCTGCACGTAGGTATAACATAAGCCAGGGGTACTTTGCAGATGTTGTTAGTTTGTTTGAGAAAATCCAGCTCCCTGTGCTCAAATTCTTCTGCCAAAAGACTGAAAAGAACGAATTCTTCCCCACACCTTTGGTCAAGTCAGCATCAAGGTCGTATGTCCCATAGAATCCTCCATTTAACGAAACCATCTGTTCCCCAGAAAAAACCAAATGCGAGTAGTTGTGGTAAACAAGGGGTTGATTCATACACCCTTCTCCAAAACATGGGAACTTTCTGTCTGTTACTATTTTGGTAACTTTCTTCCCATTTTCTGGACACAGTGTAGTATTCTTGTCAAAGTTACCATTCTTGAGCATGATCATCCAAAAATGCCATTGATTAGGGGGCTGATCTACTTCACATAGAGAAGCAAGATATAATTCCTTTTGGACCACAAACAAGTCAGGATCAGTGTAGGATTGAAATTCCGGCCTAGGGAACTTATCACCAACACTTAAGCTGTTGTCAGAGTCCATCACTTTATGAATCACTTCACACTTGCTTCCATTATCAAAATGTTTTAGACCCAAAAGTCCTGGAAATATTGCAATAAACTAATAAGTGATTCTTGAAAGCTTGATACAAACCTATGAGCTGGATGACATTCTGAAAAGGTTCTACACACAATACCCCAAAATGCAGGGAAGCCTATCTATTTCAACTGAGGATAACTGATTGCAAAAATATGGTTATAGGATCCGCTGTTCACTCAGATTGAAAAAAGGAAGTGAGATAAATCTTTTTTATCAGAAGCCTATCTATTTCAATTGAGGATAACTGATTACCAGAATATGATTCTAGGATCCCTTGTTCACTAACAGATTGAGAGTTACAGAAAGAAGAAACTAAGATCATGCAAAAAAGAGACAAGCACAGCATGTTCAGTGAAAGCTGAGCACCTTTATGCCTTACCATAACTGAGCAAATAGAGTTATAGAACATTAATTGCGGCTGACTAACTCTGGTGTTAAACTTCCCAAAGAAATGAAATATCAGCCGTCTCAGGACAAGAATATACAGAGACGAAAAACAAGGATTGACTAATTGCAGGAAGGACAGCAATGTAAGGTTATAGACTTACAAGTTACAGACTCAACCACTACTTCCAGATTTCAGAGTTAAAAGGAGAGATACATAACTGGAGATCTACAAGTTCGACAATTTAAGAACAGTTTAGGTAGATTAATCAGTATAAGGCTGCTGTTTAAGCGAGTACTAAAATGCAAACTTAGGAAGATGATCCAGCAGATTCTTTTTGAAATCGGCACATCATCAACATCATTGTAATAGTTATTGAGTTGGGCTCACCTTCCTTCAAATCATGACACCAAACCAAAAACTATCTCTACAGAAAGTACCATGATTGACATTGAAGTGGCTCAGGGTCCACAAAATGTTTCAGAACTATAAAGCATATTTAGCATAAAACTCAACGAATCGCACAGAAAGAAATAGAAGAAAAAAGTTCCTAACGATATAATTCTTTTCCGGCGAGTATCAATGCGAGTATAAATCAACTTAGAAATGCAAATAGTTATTTATCACACGAAATCAACTGGAAAGAGTGAGGTAACTAAACGAGAAACACCCAGAAATAAGAAGTAAACAGAGTGTACTGGAGCTAGAAAGGCAGTCCAAATCAGCACAGTCAGCCAATCTGGGGCTGCCCATTTGAGGAGCTTCAAAACCAACTTCATTGCAGAAGTTCCAAGCTTCAAACGCCACTCTAACATTGGGACTCTTCATCCCCGGGTCTCCTATTGCTGATACGTACCCTAATTCTTCATGTGCTCTTGCTACTGAATCAACAATTGGACCCATACTTATCGCCAAGGTGATCAAGACTGATATCTTATATGAAGCCACAGAACAACCCATGTTCGCAACTGGAAAATTTTAGGCCAAATTTGTGAGCTTTGGAGTTTCAGTGAAAGAACATGGAGAAAATATAAGTGTCGTGAACACCGATTCACTGAAATCAAAATAGTGGCCATATCCTATGATTCGTTCGATATTACAAGATTGCTCGTTGCTTTGCTGTTGCTTAGAAGCAAAGTTTAGGTGACACATGGAGGACTGGCAGAGTTCCGGCACTCACGCTGACAGTATCCCCGATAAGTTGGCTACTTATATTAAAATATAGGGTTAAATAAAACCCCTTAAAATTTGACAAATTATCATATTGATTCGTAATTTAAAAAAAAAAGTGCAAAGACTTCTATAATATACCATTGAGTTACCGTTTTACAGTGTACTCCATTGACACTTGCGTAATATATTTTCATCAAAAGCTTGTTCTAAAAAATTTAAAATTTATCGAAGAAATAAATAAAAATAAAAGAAGGTCCATAAGTTTCTCCTACTGTGATGCCTCTTAAAGGTTTAGGAGTAGTTTGTTGTTGGTGTTCCTTTACACTGTGTTTGGTTGCTGTCCCTGTTAGTGGGGACAGAAGGCAAAACATAAAAATCTTGTCCCCGTCCCATGTTTGATTATTGTCTCTAATTTTTTGTGCTCTGTCTCCAGATGACAGGGACAAGCGTTTTTGTTTCTCTGAAAATCGAAGGACAAAAACGCTTGTGCCTATCTCCGAAACACAAAACACAGTTAACTTACAAAAAACCCCACTCGTCTCCTTATCTCTCTATTCGTCTAGATATTGCCCCCTTCTCCCTCACAAAATTAGTCGTCTCTATCGACCGACACGTCTCACAGCTTCTCTCTCGCACGCTGCCCTTCTTCCCCAACACGTTCGTCTCTCCAGGGTCAGGTAAGATTTTTATTTTATGCTGGAAAAATGTCGCTCTTCCTTGCTTGACGTTTCTCTGGTTGCGCAAATGATGTTGTACATTG
>JANQBM010000220.1:5649880-5695150 GCA_025594535.1 Erythroxylum domingense | reverse complement strand
ATTCGTTATTAATTTTTAATTGTTATTATTATTATTTGTTAACTTTTTTACTAATACAAATCATTCGTAATAAAATTATCAATGAATTACATTTTTCCAATTATATTATACTGCAGGGGCATTTTTGTCATTGACACTGTTTTTATGTTCTGTCCACTGCAACCAAACACATTTTTGTCCTCGAGACGGAGACAGTTTTTTTGTTTTGTCCACTATAACCAAACACCTCACTGTCTCTAATTTTTGTTTTGTTCCGTCTCCAAATTTCTGTCATGTTCCGTCTCTGCCCCCTAAAGATAGCAACCAAACGCAGTGTTATTGGTTTTTAGGTACCCTAAAATAGGGGACCCAAATTAGGACTATGCTCCCTTTTTCTAGAATTTTTAGAGACTGATTAAAGTCGTCGGGAAACTATTAACCTCCTACTGCATTTCTTCTTCATTTGTGTAACAAACGGCTACTCTCTTATGCTTGCAATTGTGAGTTCAATAAGAGATGTTAAACTTTTGGTTCTGCCTGCAATTCTTGTTGTTTCTCTCCTTCCAAAACTCTTGGGTACATGTTGTAATTGCAACCATGCAAACTTCATTATCATATCTAGAATGATTAATCTACAATATCTCTTGTAAGATGTCACTTAGGTTGTTTTGACTGTAGTGTAGAAAGCATAACAAAGATATGCTCTACCAAACCTTTCTAGAAAATTCACACTCGAAGAAAAAATGATCTCTATCATCTTCCTCCAGGTTATATAAGACATATTGCTTAGAAACAAATAGGAACTTTAATCTAGTCATTGTGCTAAGTTTATTCAACATGGCTAACCAAAGCAGAAAACTAACATTAGGTTTGTTCTAGACCAGGTTACTCCATCCCAAAATTACATTTGTCCCATACATTACTTCTTTTGCCTTCTGATTGGTTATGTCTAAAATCGATACATCATTCCATAGATAAGTATCTTGACCACCAAAGTGCTTGTACTGTGGGATTGACAAAGCGAATCTCCTCTAAGGATAGAGACCAATTGCCATTTACAATTATCTCTTGGACCTTGGCCTTTTTTTAGAATCTATCTAGGATATCCCTAGCTATCAGATTTTGGATTAATGCCTCATGACTTCTCTAATTGTCATACCATAGTGAGATTCTATCACCAGCCCATAGTCTACATGTGAGCTATTGTTAAATTTCTTTCCCTAATATAAGGAGTTGTTTGAAAAAACAAGAATGGTTGTCTTTAGGTGTAATTGCCCAAAAGCTACCACCCCTAACGATGTAGCTATGTATCCATTTGATCTATAGTGATTCTTTTTCACTTAGAATTCTCCATAATCTTTTCATCATTAGGCATCTATTGCTTTTGCTAATAGGCTCCAATCCCAATTCTCATGTTTCTTTTGGTTGACAGATGTGGGTCCAGCTCATTTTAGCTATACCAAGTTCTCTTTTTCTTTTACTCCATAGGAACTATTTCATCATTTTCTCCATAAATTTAACCAACAATTTGGATTTAAAAAATGAGAACACCAGTAAGTATGCATGGACATTATGAAAAACTTCAAAAGTTGAAGTTTATCGCCATAAGATAGTCTTCTATTTGTCTAAGATCCCTGTCTTTTTTGTATCTTCTCAATAAGGGGAAGGCATTCTCTAAAGTGTAGTCTTCTCGAGGAGATAGCAATTACCAGGTAGAGGTTAGGGGGTCTTGATTTGCCATTCCAATAATAAGGGACAAATTGTGAGTAAGATGTGTTGCACTTTCTGACAAGATAAAGAAACTTTTCTAAAAAATTATAATCAAACCCAAAATCTCCTTAAATCTTTGTAAGGCATCCATCAATAAAGAAACTGAGTGAATATCAGCCTTGCTTAGTAAGATTAGATCATCTGCAAAACACAAATTTGTTAGTGAAAGCTTCTTACATTTAGGGTTTGTTTGGTTAGAGGGTTTAAAATAGAATGGAACGTAACGTAACACACTTCTATCATTTAGTTGAGGTTTTATAATAGAATGGAATGGACGCGGAGGATTTTATGTTACATTCCATTCCATCCTAAACAGTGAAAATATGAAACCTCCGATTTGGGATGTTTAGGATGGAACGTAAACTAATAAATACATACTACCAAATATACTCTCAATAATTTTTCTTAATACCAATTATTTCTTCTAACCCTAACCCCTTGTATATAATTAATAATATTTTTATATTATTTCTCCTTACCCTAATAATAATATTTTTATATTATTAATAAAAATTGTATATAATTAATAATAAATTTTTTATTAATGAAAATAGAAAATATATAAAAAATTATTCTTTAATTATTTGTATATATTTCTATATAAATAAAATTATAAATAAATAAATTTTAAATATAAATCACATATAATATAATAAAATTTATTAAATAATTAATAATAATGTTTTTATATAATTAATAATAAACTATATATAATTAATAATAAAATAATAAAATTTTTATTATTTTAAAATAGAAAATATATAAAAAATTATTTGTTACAGTTGTGCGTGACTTTTTAACTAGACATGATTTTTGTTTTAAAATCATAGCATTAAACTTTTTGTAACAACCATTTTAATATCAGGGGTATAATAGTCATTTATTATACATTCCATTCCATTCCATTCATCTTCCAAATAATGTTTCACTACGTTACATTATGAACTTTTCCATCCCTCCCAAATAACTTTTTACTGTATTACATTACATTCCATTATAAACCGTTTCATTTCGTCCCATTCCGCTCCGTTCCGTTTTTTTAATTAACATCCAACTAAATAAGCCCTTAGATTGGTACTTGAACTGAGGGGATGAAGAGGTTTTATGCTTCAGTATTAGAGTAAGTACTTCGATGCAACTGAGAAATAGGTAAGGGAAAAGAAGATCCCCCTGCTTAAGTCCTTTTTTGCCCTTGAACATCTTTGTAGGACTCCCATTAATTAGAATTCCAAAAGAGGTTGTAGTGATGCACTCTTGAACTCTTGAATCCATTTGATAAACACCCGGGAAAAATTCATAACTTTTATAGTCTACAATAGAAATCTCCAGTTGACACTATTATAGGCTTTTTGGAGATCCACTTTAATGGTGAAATTATGTGGAGAATTTCCTCTTGTATAACCCTTTAAAAGCTTATGCACAATTAGAATATTATTACCAATATCCCTTTTTCTCAAGAAAGCTCCTTGATTCTCACTAATGACGAAATGTGGAATAGATTTCAGCCTGTTGGCTAGGATCTTAGCAATGATTTTGTAAAGAAATTTAGTACCAGAAATAGGTCTAAAATTAATCCATGTTGTAGGGTTATGGATTTTGGGAATCAAGACACAAAGAGGTGTCATTAATCTCTTTCTCTCCCTCTATGTTATATCCATTTACCCTAATCACAATTCACATACACACACACATTGATCTAGTTACTTTCTATTGGTTATCTCAAACAACATGTTGAGTTGGATATTCATGTTTGTGTCCATTTATAATCATAATATAACTCTCCCCTTTACCAATATGATGAGTTGCGACCAAAAAGACCTACCATTCCCCATTCAGACTGTACCTCACACTTACAATGCTTCTTCTCACCATCCTTGCACAAAATTGGATATGATTTAACCACGAGAGACAATGCACACTAAACTAACTCATGAATAAGAGTTTTAATAAAAAATAATGTAAAGTTTTGGAAATGAAAAGTTGAGGGATAAGAGTGGACCGGTGTTACAAAACTTGAAGCATAAATTAGAAAAGGATTATAAATATGGAAGGCATAATTAGAATGCCCTTCCATGGGACCTATAATATTCACTTATTAGCATGAAGGAGAGTAGGCTATGCAGGCTTATAGATTATGATTGTTAATGCCATTAATAAAACAAGAATATTTCCACGTTTATCAAGACAAATGCACAGCACATTTAACCTTGCCATTCCGTTCATAGATTGGGTGAGTCATGTCTTTTCTTCGATGTTTCCATTTTTCTGCCAATTTGAGGCTTTCTTTTACTTACATGTATAGGTCTTAGGAACATGCATGCTTGTCTATAATGTCCAATATTGATGTTATAGAATTATATTTCAAATTGTGTGTGCGTATGTATGTATGTATATATGTATGTATGTATGTATGTTCTTTCTTATTTGTTTAATTTGAATCGGTTTAACTTATTAAAAATGTAGCATATTTAAATGAAGATATTCCTAATGATATATATAGATGTGCTATAAAAGAGAGTCACCTGTTATGAGTGAGCAGTGTACTGATGTTGAGAATATTGATTTAGGTGATGATGAGCTTAATGTTGATGATGATGATATTAGTAGCCTAGAAGGAAGTTCTAGCAAAAAGAAGAATAATTCTAAATATCCACACTTATTGCTCTTCTAGTTTAGATGATGGAAGAGTTGTTTTGAAGCAAAGAATGTCATTTGATTCTGTTGACACATTTAGGAAGGTTTTAAAGAATATGAGTATTCATATTGGATTTGACTATTTTTATTTAAAGAATAAAAGGCCAAGAGTTACTACAATGTGCAAGAAGAAATTAGGATGGAGAATATATGCAAGTCATACATAAGATAAAAATGCATTTTAAATTAAAGTATTCTAGGACTCCCATTCTTCCTGGATATCATTTAATAGTAAAAAAGTTGATTACCAGTGGATTGCTCATAAGTATTTAGCACAAATTAAAGACTATATTAGTTGGCATATATCTAGGTTAAATGGGTTGTTTTAAGAGATTACCAGGAAGAGATTATAGATGCATATAGAGCTAGGAGATATGCCTTGTATTTGTTGGTTTGCGATGAAGGGGCATAATATGAAAAGTTGGAAGGCTACTTTTTGATAGTGGTGGAATGCAATAGGAGTAGTTTATTATACATTAGATCTCCTAAAAGTGTGTTCGATTCATGCTACATATGCCTTGAACAAACAAAATTTGGGTTTATTAATGCTTGTAGACCAATAATATGCATCGATGGTTATCATTTGAAGACAAACTATGGTGGCCAACTACTGACAACTATTGGAAAGGATCCAAATGATAATATATTTCATTAGATTGGGTGTTGTATAAGTTGAGAACAAAGAGAGCTAGAAATGGTTTTTAGGATGCCTACTTGATGATATTGGCAGTGATCGATCATGGGTGTTAATGAGTGATAGATAAAAGATAACACAATGAAATATTCTTGGTGTAAATTTCATATTTCCTCTTATTTCTTACTGATCATATCTTTATAATGTGATGTAGGATCTACAAGAACTATTTAAGCATAAGTAATGAACATTTTGACCATTTTTATTACTTTAGGCATTTGTGGGCTAATTTATAAAGCAAATATAAATGGTAACCATCTATAATGACCAAATATGGAGTATTACTTTAGATTGCATGCAACATGGTTATAAGTGGTAGATGAGTAAGATCAAGAGCACAAACAAGGACGCCCATAATTTTTTGACAAATATTTTTTAGAGGAGATGGTCAGACATACACTTGATAGACGATGCAAGAGTGATTTGCTATCAAATAACACAATAGAGTGTTTCAATGCATATTTAAGGAATGTATAGAATAAACCAATTTTGATAGGTGGCCATGTAACTCATAAGAAATGTAAACAAACTGGACACAACTTAAGAAATTGTAAGATGCTAAGAGCTGGGTCAAGTGCCATGAATGAAAAGATGGGAAACTTATGTTCTCATATTGAAGTAATAATGTATATAATAATGGCAATTGATATTATTTATTAAATATAGAGTCAAGTGATGACGCCTTCTTAAGAAAGCATTGTACTAGATTCATCATAAAAAAAGGGAAGGAACTTGTTTAAGAAGTTGAAGTAGAAAGGAAGGCAACCAAAGTTAGTAAGATTTAACATTTTAAAATGGTTAAGAGAATGAGAAGAAGCTAAACCAACAAAAAGAACTAGGATTAAATGGCATGTATAACTTCTGGTCCTTTTATTTTTGGAACTCATAAAGACTATTTTGTCATATGTAATTATTCATAGATAGCTCATATGGTCCTTTGTATAAACCCACATTTGTTTCTTTTGATGTATGTAATTACAATACTATTTAAAAGGCACCAAGTGCAATGCACCAAATGTAAGGAATTGTTTTATTGATCTTTTGAATTTATTGTTTACTTTTAAATTTATAAATTGAATCATGGGTATGTAATTACAACACTAGGTGCAAAAAATCATTTTATTGATCATTTGATTTTAATGTAAAGCCATATCTTTATATACATATGCATAAAATAAAATCACTACTCACTTTTATTAATTTAATACATAATGTCTTACAATTTTTTCATAATTTAGAAAAGGGTTAAATATAGTTAATATCATCCCCATTGCTTGTACATATAAATACCAATTATTGTACCAGGCATAATCCAAGACAATAGCCTCAAGCCCTATATCCAACTATGTTTACTATCTCTCTAAATAAGTTTAACATCTCCTTTTTGTTCATTGCATGTCAAGTTCTTGTCTTTTAAGGAATTTATGATGCCTATAGTTTGTGGAGTAAATTTCTCTGCAAACAACTCAAAGAAATTGCAATATTCTAATAAACAACAAAAATAATCATCTATTTGTTAAAATCCTTGTAAAAAAAGATAATATGCTTATAATTTACCTCACATTTTGGACATCCATAAAATATCTTTCTTAGGTTCTTTGATGTCTAAGAAGTCCGTAAATAAGCATGTAGTCCATAATTGCTATACACATGGACACATTATTGCACACTTGCTATTATTGATATTGACGATTCCATATATAAAGTGTGGCACCAGTTCAATTTTTTACGAGAAACTTTATACGAGGTATATCCATTAACTTAGTATGAAGGTATAAGTTTCCATTAAAAAAACAAATTGATTTTTAACAATATAAGGAGCATAAAATTGTAAGAGTTATGTCTAATGATATAATTGAAAAATATGAACATATGAAAAGAAATTGTTGGAAAAAGGAGAAGTAAGAAAACTATGCCAAAAATGGTTAAAGAGTAAAGATTATTTATAGTTTTTTTTAATGTCATCAGTGTTGCAACTAGTGTTTGGTTTTTAGATATTGATGAGTCGCACATGTTAACAGTAAGTTTTAGTGATGGAAAACAAATTTAAGTTCATGGAAAAAACAATTTTAAGTTTACTTCAAGGCAAAGGATATTGATGAGACACACTTATTAACAGTAAGGTTTATTGTTCATTATAAGTGGGAGACTAGCCTAAATAAATAAAAATTAGATAAATTTCTTCTTTAATGATGATGAATGTGTTGTTTATTAAAGATTTTAAAAACAATCAAATTGTTGAATATATCTATGGTATAAGATGAGATGTTTCCTCTTAAAACCTTTGACGATAAATATTATGATATTATATGCTAGTAGGATGAATTTGTAATATGAAATCTAAGGTTTGGATACATAAATTTCAAAGGTCTAAAGTTATTGAGTGAAAAATAATTGATATATGATTTACCTAGGATTAAGTCACTTATATTATATGAGGGCTTATACATGTAAGGCAAATAAGCTTCCATTTCACGCAACCAAGCCTTGAAGCACATATAAAACACTAAAATTGGTGCATATTGACTTATATAGGACTATAAAAACTTAATCATTTGGTGGTGGTCATTATTTGTTACATTTTATTGATAATTACCAGTTTATATGCTTATTGAATTTGAAGTTAGTGAATTCTAGAGGCTCAAACCAATACATAATTAGATGTCCTAATACAAACAAAGTACCATCGACAAGAAGCTATGTTGGAGAAGTCGTTGCCGCCACCACCATCGTAGTTGTTTCGTTTACAACAATTAAACCAAGTGGAGATGGTAAAACCATTGGAATCATCACCACCTTTGTTCACTGGCTGTATAAACACTTAAACAAGTGGTGATTTTCATTCAACGTATAAGTGCAGATATATACATTGGTGGTTTACGCAATTATGGGTATTTCAAAATCAAGGACTTTAATACCTGTTCAAACAATGCTAAAGACTCTCCTATATTATGGGTGTTATATTATGGACATAAATAATTACATTAATTGTCATTATTCTGTAAAATCTTCTATACGCCCCCTCAAGATGGAGCTCCGTTGAGAGACTCCTATCTTGCTGCGAAGATGAATGAACTTAGCTCTAGGTAATGGTTTTGTTAAAGCATCTGCTAGCTGGTCAGCGAATGAGACATGTGTGACTCGCAAACAACCATATTGTACTTGTTCCCTGATGAAGTGAAAATTCAGTGCTATGTGTTTCATCCTTGAGTGAAATACTGGATTAGAACACAAGTGTGTTGTTCCAATATTGTCACAGTAAATGACTGGACAGTGTGATGTGTATACTCCCAGCTCAGTGAGTAGACTGTATAACCATCAGACCTCTGCTGCAGTGGCTACAACAGCTCTATATTCAGCCTCAGTAGAGGATCTAGCGACAATACGTTACTTCTTTGAGCTCCAAGACACCGGACTACCCCCAAGATATACAGCGTACGCACTGGTGGAGGTGTAGTCATCTTTGTTACTTGCCCAGTCCGCATTGGAGAAAGCATGAATAGACAAAGTAGGAGTGGAGCGAAGTAGTATACCATGATCAGCTGTGCCTCTAAGATAGCGAAGTAATCTTTTGGCTACCTGCCAATGTACTATTGTAGGGTAATGCATGAACTGGCTTAATTTGTTAACTGCAAATGATATATCGGGCCGAGTGATTGTTTGATATTAAAGGCCCCCAATTAAAGCACAATAATCTGTCGGATTGTCCATAGTAGAGCCTAATAGGAGTGTGAGTTTAGAATCAGTCCCCAGTGGTGTCATGACTGGCTTGGAATTTGTCATTTTAAATTGATCGAGCAAGTCATTTATGTACTTGCGTTGTGATAAGAGTAGTCCTTCGGAATGAGGTACAACTTCGACCCCCAAGAAGTACGACAGTGGTCCAAGGTCTTTGATTGAAAACCTTTCAGTGAGTATGGTAACAAAACGACTGATTGCAGTTGAGTCGGGGCCGGTGATTATAATGTCATCGACATAAACTAGAAGATAAATCAGAGTACCAAAATTGTTGAAGACAAACAAGGATGAGTCCGCACATGAGTTCATGAAGCCGTGGGTGAACAGAAACTTGCGTAGTTTAGCAAACCAAGCTCTGGGAGCCTGTTTCAAGCCATAGATAGCCCGATGAAGTTTGCATACATGAGTTGGGAGATCTTTGTCAATGAAGCCTTGAGGTTGAGTCATATACACTGTTTCATGAAGTGTGCCTTGTAGGAACGCATTATTTACATCCAGTTGACGTAGATGCCACCTTCTACTGACTGCAATGGTGAGCACAACTCGGATTGTCGTTGGTTTGACGATTGGACCGAAAGTGTCGTAGTAGTCTACTCCGGGGCGTTGATGAAATCCTTTTGCCACAAGTCATGCTTTAAACCTGTCAATGGAGCCATCAGATAACCTTTTAATTTGAAAAATCCACTTACATCCTATGACATTGTGATCAGTTTCCAAAGGACCCAACTCCCATGTTCCGTTACGAACCAAGGCTTCATACTCCTCTGCCATGGCTTTCCTCCATTTTGGATCTTGTAAGGCCTGTGAGACGGATGATGGTTCAAAGTCAGGTGTAGGGTTTAAGATGACTGACAGGTTCATTTTTTCTAGGGTTTTTGAATATTATTTTTTGCTCTAGTGATCATTTTATGTGTGTTTTCTGGTGGGTTTAAAGGTAGAGGTGGGACTGGTGAATCGGGTTGTGATGAGGAAGGTTTAGCAGATGGGTTAGGGACAATATGATTATCTGAGTAGGTAGTAGGGTTGTTTTGTGATGCAGAATATTGGGGTGACAAGGTAAGAGTGTTCTGTTGTGACTGTTCTGGAGTCGATGACCGAGGAGCAGGTGGACGAGAGCCAGACGAACGTGGTGTAGATGGGGAGAAGCCAGCCCTGGAGGATTATTGATTGAAGATCCATCGATATTAAGGGCACTGCTTGATACAATGGCCTTGTATGCCATAGCCTTGATAGTAGCCTAAGAATGGCCTTGGAGATGCATAATCCGAGCGAGAGGTATTCATTGTGAGCCTTTGGTGTTGGAGTGGCGTAGGTGGTGTTTGCTGCGGCTTAGTATTTTTTGAACGTGGACCTGTGCTGCTGGGATTTGCTGTGGTAGGGAAGGGAGAGTGAGACTGAGATTGTGAGCCACAAACAGTAACTTCCCTGTTAAGCAACTTTTCGTGTAGCTCATCAAAGGTGATAGGGGTATCTCTGGCATTTACCGCATTGTAACATAGATCAAGTCCGTCCAAAATATTCTTAATTAAGTCCCCTTCATTAAGAGGCTTGCCAAGGATCGCGAGTTCATCAGCACGACCTTGGATATACTGCATGTATTCTGTGACTGATTTGGTGCCCTGCACTGGGTGTTTGATTTGATCATGTATTTGCTTTACGTGCCCTTTTGAGGGTTTTGCATAAGTTTAAGCAAGGATTTGCCACGCTTCTCTGGATGTGGTTACCCTGGTGAGTAGTGGAACAATCGTTTGAGATAAGGAACCAGCAAGTGCTCCAAAAAGTAATTTGTCTTGTCGGAACCAGGTTTGATAGGCAGGATTAGGAACTTCTTTTCCATCCTGAATAATGACAGAAGGTGGTGCAGTGATTGAGCCGTCTATATAGCCCTCGAGATTGTGACCAACGAGGGTAGATTCAAACTGAATTTTCCATGGGAGATAGTTGGTAGGATGAAGTTTGATTGATGACTGTGCGGCAAAGTTAAGAGCAACAAGGGGTTTTGTGGGTTCATAGGGATTGGGAACAGTTGGGTGGTTGGTTGAAGCAGTAGAAGATGAGTCTGTCGCCATGAAAGTTGATATTTTGCTGGAAAAAAAATTAGGATCGTCTTGTCTCTGATACCATATAAACACTTGAACATGTGGTGATTTTCATTCAACGTATAAGTGCAGATATATACATTGGCGGTTGACGCAATTATGGGGATTTCAAAATCAAGGACTTTAATACCTGTTCAAACAATGCTAAAGACTCTCCTATATTGTGGGTGTTATATTATGGACATAAATAATTACATTAATTGTCATTATTCTGTAGAATCTTCTATAGGCTGCACTAGTGCAGGAGAGAAGCTATGGTTTCAACTCTCACACTTAGTTCTCAGCCAACAAGGAAGTGCTGAATTTGCCACTTATCTTGGTAAACACTCTCCCACTTTAATAATGGAAATTTCTTTTGTTCTAAAATAAAATCCCAAAGAAAATTTTGGTTCAAAGCATCAATCTCCTTAGAAACAAAAGCAAGTAGCTTAGTAGTTTGCATTGTATACATAGTAATAATACTAGTTATTGTCTGAATCAACGTTGTATGTCTTCTAAATGAAAGTTAATTAGCTATGTATAAAGTTAACCACCTTTTTACCTTATTAATTAGCTAGTCATATGTATGCTTGGGGACTCTACAGGTATGTAAGGGCACACCAAGATAGCACCTAAGATCAATATAATATTTTATATTAGTACATTTTGAATGTCTTTATTGATATAATAATGAACATTTGATGAGGTGAAAATTTGAGATTTAGCAAAATCCATTAAGGCAATCCATCATCATACTGCATTGATCCACGAATGCTTTACCCATCAAAATTAGATCATCAAAAAAGAATATGTGTGACAACATTGGACCACCTCTAGATAGGAAAACTAGTTTCCAAATACCAATTTTAATATTCATATTAATCATATCTGAGAGCTTTTGTAGACAAAGAATAAAATAAATATGGGGATAAGGAATCCTCTTGTCAAAGATCACGGGATGGCTTGAAATACCCTATCGTTTCTCCATTCTACATAAAATTCGTTTGAATGGAAGTAACACAAAACATAATCAAAAATATAATTGACAATGGCAAACCCAATTATATAAGAACCGATCGTAAATAAAACTAACAAATATGGTCATTCACCTTCTCCAAGTCAATTTTCATAATTATGCTTCCACATCTTCCCTTTTTTTTTATATAGAGTGGATTGCCTGCTACACCAAAATTATATTATCAAAAGTACCATGACTTGAAGTAAAACTACTTTGAGCTGGAGAAATCAATTCCTTCAACATTGGTCGTATCTATCCTACCAAAATTTTGAGATAGCAATTTAATTGAGACATTACAGAGAGATATGGTTAAAAAATGAGACATTTTCTCTAGGCTATCTACTTTAGAAATAAGAACAACCAATACCCTACTTAATGCCTCATCAAAAGTACCAGTTAAAAAAGCCTTATGCACAAAATGACAAATATATATATTTTACAATAACCTTCCAATTAGAATGATAGAACACCACCTAAAACCTATCTGGACTAGAGGATTTAAATGATGCCATCACTTTTAAAGCCTAAAAGATCTCTTTCTTTTGTGGGATATGAGAAATTTGAATAAATTGATAGTCACTTAAGGGATGAAATCTTGGACAAAGTCGATCAAAATCCATATATACTTGTTATGCCATGTACATTTGTTGAACCTAAGAAATAACTAGACATGTAACCGCTTCAACAACCAAAATTCATTCCCCATTATCTTATTTGAGAGTAATGATCTTATTCCAATTTCATTGCATAAGAGTTATGGTATGAAAATATTTAGTATTACTATCGCTGAGCTTTACCTAATTTGATCTTAATTTTTAAAACCAAATTAGTTCTTCTAGGGCTAACACATCATTATAATCCCTTATCAAATCTTTCTCTAATCTATATAGAGAAGGATTAAGTTGATATTCCAAAGCTCACTACATCTTACCCAACTTAGCTAGAAGATGTAGCTTCCTTTTAAAAATATTACCAAACACACTTCTATTCCAATCAACCAAAGCAATCTAAAGGGATGTTAAAGACCCATGCAAGATATTATCCTCCTTCTAAGATGACTTTATCACTATAGTAAAAGGTTATGCAACTACCAAGCAATTTTAAAATGAAAAGGTTTATACGCTTTATCTAAAACCACCCCTAGTAAGGAAACCAAGACCGAGCAATGTTCATTATGTGCTCAAGGAAGATATTGGATAGTAGCATCCATAAAACACTACCTTTGGTCATTATGTGCTCTAAGAAGGTATTGGATAGTAGCATCCGTAAAACACTACCTTTCTGCAGCATTAAAAAGAGTCCTATTAAGTTTTTTTTAATATGTCCCTATCTAGATTGATTATTAGTCCATGTAAACTTTTAACCTCTAGTATCTAGGGTAATAAATTGTCTGTAATAAATAACCTCATAAATCGCTCACAATGTCTGGTTAGCTCTTGATACCCACATTGTTTATCTTTGATATTCAAAATTTGATTAAAATCATTAATAAATAACTAGGAAAGAGCATTTAGTTAAAAAAAACTCATTAAAATTGTTAGCCCCGGGTCTCGGTTCTTATTTTGTGGCTACAAGGTGCCAAAATTAGGAGACTTTTAAAAATAAAAGTATATATATATAATTAACATCAAAATAAAAATAATTAAATTTCTTAGTGGGAGTAAAAACAAATAAATAAAACAAACAAATAAATAAATAAAATTCACAGCCGTGCATATAAGAATGTCACGACTGTGACAACTGAAAAATCACGGGCGTGACTTTGGAAAAGTTACGAGCGTGAGAAGGTGGTGTCACGATTGCGACTTTTGGTTAATAATTGTAGAGCACGATAGCAACATTCATGAAAATTTGGGTTCGTCGCGATCGTGCACATTCTAACTGCAAACTCTTACTTTGATTTATCATAACTTTCAATCCTGAAGTCTAAAAATTATAAACTTTATGTCATTAGAAAGCTAAGAGAAAGAACTACAACTTTCATAAATATGAACTTTATGTCATTAGAAAGCGAAGAGAAAGAGCTACAACTTTCATGAATATGACTTTGTCAATTTCTACTTAGATCAATATGGTTTATTCATTGAAGTTTCAGAACATATTTTATCCCCTTATTCTCTTATTTTCTCTCATCGTCAATATACACTTCTATGAAATTTCCAAAAGACCCGAAAACCAACAGTACAATCCATACATACAAAACTCTCATTAAAGCCATTTGCTTAAGAAAATCCATCCAAAAACCATCAAACATCTCACACTTGTATTCCTAACCAAAGTTAACAACTTAACAGAGAAGAGGATTTGAACATGAGCAGAAGAGAAATTCTTCAACTCTTACTTTCATTCATTTCTCAAAAAAATAGAGTGTGTACATTACTTCACTTACATATCAAAAACCACACCAGTAGTTTAATACAAAAATACAATCATGAATGCTCGTGCTAGATATGCTTATAAAGCTACCAAAATGATCAAAACTAATTTAGTTACAAATAAAATATTTCTTGGAGATTAGCTGAAGTTTTTACAAGGTTCACTATCGATCTGCTATTTCTTGCACCTGAGAAATGGAAAATGATGGCATGAGCTGTGAAGCTCAATGGCCAATATGCTTATAGCCATTGGTGATGAGCCACAAACAATCAAGCGCATATATATACATATATAGCACTTTAATCTAGAAATAACATATCCAAAATTCCAACTCACATAACACATAATAAAAAAATATGTTATCAAGTAAATCATATCATGTATTTTTCAACCATTAAAACAAGCATTCAATCATATATCATGCTCAGCAAATCACAATGAAATGCACAAATAATATGGCTCGAGAGAATCCCATAAAACAGAATGGTAAAACCAAAGTTTACACTATGAATAAAATGAGCCCATTTTTCGGAGCTCATATGCTATAAGCGAGCAGTCGGGAGAAGGACTTAGGTTAACGTGCATATGATGAACGAAATGGTATCTCTCTTGCCCACACAAGCAAACTTTTCTATGCTTACATATTTCATATCATATCCATATTTTCATACTTTTTGAAGTTTTTCTGTTTTTTCTCAATACAAAAGCAGCAGAATTCTTACAAAGCATACATAATATTAAATTCACAGAACATTTTTTCCACATTGACAATGATTCAAAACAAGCATTTATACAAACAAAATCAAATAATACAGCCCATCATCACGAAAACTATAAACATATTACCCACCTATTTACTTGTAACTTCAAGATCAAGTTTGACTTTCCTCTTGTTCTTGCCTTTGATATTCTTGAGTCCCTTCAAACAAACATATTTTTCATTCAAACAACATATACGAACAGAACTTCCATAAAACTCTATTATCCAAAAATAAGCTTAAACTTAATCTACTCTTAATTTATCTAACCAAAAGAACTAAGATCTAGTTAAAAGTTCATAAAAATCTAAGAACATAAATAATCTCTTGTTACTCTTCTTTCTTTCGTCATTTTCAGCACATAAAAACTTAGTTTCTCTGCTTCCTTCTATCAAAATAAGAAAATAGATAAAAGGTTACCTAAAACTCATATGAACCTTCTTCTTCCACTTCTTATCTCCTTTATCTTTCTTTCCTTCTTCTTCTTTTTCTGGTTCGATTTTCTGCTTCACTTCTTCTACTCTTTCTACATTTTACATGACTCTCTCTTTTTCCTTACTTCTCAAACACGTCTCTCCCTTTTTCTCTTATTGTTACACGACTCTCTTCCTCGTTATCGAATTTTTTCTAGGTTCTTCTTTTCTTTCTTTCTTAACCTCATAAACAATTCATTGTTCTTCTCTTATTAATCTAAAACAAACTCTAATCTACCAAATTTACGCTTCCATATTTACTCTAATACCTTCTAACTCCTTAACCTAATTCTAACCTTCCATTTAATCCATGCAACCATATGTAATTAAAAAAATATTCATAAATAAACTCCATAAATTTCTAATTCAAGAATTTTGATTCTTACTCATGACTAAACGTCAATAAATTTTCATTTAATAATTCTAACTTCCAAGAAAAGTTCGGGATCTAGCAAAGATAACCCTAAAAAACTCACAAACTGTAGGAGTTAGACTAGTATACACTACAGTGAGAGCCTAGCAAAACTCCTTACCATTAGTAATAAGCAAATAAATAAAATGGTCACTCTTTTCCAACACATTAACGTGGCCAATTAAAAAAATCTACAACACATAAAATTCTGCTAGAAAACTCCCTTGTATCAACTTTTGTATGTCCCTTAAAACAGAAATTACGAATTATTTTGGCAACATTTTCCTTGTTTACTCTTAGTTTGTCTAAAATTAACACATCTGCTTTGTGCATTCTAATAAGTTCTCCGACATTGTGTTGAAACTCAAAGTTATAGCAGCCCCTCTATAATTTCAAAAGACAATAAACATAGAAAATAACAATACCCAGTATAAGAAAGTCATAATCGATATCATTCTTGCATCAGTGACATAGTAGGGACAAACATATCATCACTAAAAACAAATCAATTTGTCTCACTATAGGTATCTATATTTAGGGTGTTTGCATGAGAACATATTTGCCCAAATTGGAATTACTTTAAGTAGCCTCACGTGTGAGTAAAACAACTTTAGTACTAATATAAAGAGGCCTATACATTGAAGCTAGCTCACTACTTTCTCCATTAAATGGTTTAAGAAAAGAGTCCAATCTCTTTAGGTAAAAAATCACCTACTTTGAAGAGTCTGCTTTGAAGTGCATCCCTTAATATGGGCCTTGAATATTAGTGGGCTCAAATGCATCCTACTTATTTTTAGTTTTAGGTTTAATTGCCTTTGACTTCTTGGGGGAAAATTGAATGCCCACCTCTTTTTTTAGCTCCCATTGGTGTTTAACATAGGAATTAAAGTTAAATTTTTTGTTTTTAGAATCTACCTTAATTTTGGTGCCCCAAAAGCTTCTCTTTAAGCATAAGAGAATACACCATCAATGGGAGCAATACTATTATCATGTTGAAGATACTTGCCTTTCGATGTCATCTCCTTCATTGACTTTATTGCCTTTTGTTGAATTTGTATCTATGGTCCAAAAGTGGTTTTCGATTGTGGGGAAATATTAGTGGATGCACCAAAACCCTCAATGAAACGAGTCTTACAATCCTTCTTTTATATGAGAAATATAATTGTGGATAAGAAATGCGTACTTTTTATGGCCAAAGTTTTCATATTTAAATAAACCATCTAAAGGCTCTTATACTCTATACGTTTAAAATTTTCCCCATGACACATATAACCTCAAATGCTTAGGCTCTGTTTGGTTGAGGGGTTAGTAATGGAACGGAATGAAACATAACACACTTCCATCATTTAATTGAGGGTTTCATAATGGAATGGAACGGAATGAGATGGAAGCGGAGGGTTTCATGTTACATTCCATTCTATCATAAATAGTGAAAATAAGAAACCTCCGATTCAGGAGTTTAGGATGGAACGTAAACTAATAAATACATACTATGTAATATACTCTCAATAATTTTTCTTAATACCAATTATTTCTTCTAACCCTAAGCCCACATTTTCATTTCTCCCTCTCTCGTTGTCTCTGACTCTCCTCTCCGGTGACTCTCCTTCACATGTTGCTGTCACCGGCCACCTCACACTGAGCACTGTCGGCCAACGTCTCTTCCTTACAGCTCATAGCACACCTCCATCGTCTTTTCCTTTGTGCCTCACTCTTTAGACAGTTTGCTTGTCTACTCTCATTTCTTGATCTCCAGATGAACTCCAGCTATAACCTCATTTATGATGTCCAATTTTTCTAGGAAAGACCCCAAGGCTGAGTCATAGCTATTGTTTTAACGTTTTAGTTGTCACAGTTTTTACATTTTGCTGAGGGTTGGTGTACAATCTATAGTGTAATTAAGTTAGACTTGCACATGAAAAAGAAGGCACATAAGAGAAAAATAAAACAATTATAATATAACAACTGACAAGGGAAGGGACAGATGGGTTAAGCATTTATTAAATAATTAATATTAATATTATTATATATTTAATAATAAATTCTATGTAATTAATAATAAGATAATAAAAATTTTATTAAAATTTTTATTATTTAAAATTGAAAATATATAAAAAATTATTTTTCGTTCTGCTTTAAAATCATACAAGTCACAACCATGACTTTTTAATTGAACATGATTTCTGTTTTAAAATCATAGCGTTAAATCTCTTGCAATAATTATTTTAATATCAGGGGAATAATAATCATTTATTATATATTACGTTCAATTTCATTCCATCCATCTTCCAAATAACATTTCACTATATTACATTATGAACCCTTCTATCTCTCTCAGATAACTTTTCACTATATTACATTCTATTATATTATAAACCATGCAGTTCCGTTTCGTTCCATTCTATTTCATTAATTAACATCCAACTAAACAGGCCTTTAGTCAATTCCAAATCAACTTAGACCTTATCAAAGCTTACTCTCGTCACACTTTCAATAATTCTATTAATTCGGATGACTCTACTAACATGAACAACTATTCTCTTTAAATCCATTAAAGAATAGCATTCCAAGTATAACTTTAAAAAACAAATCTATGTTATAATGGATGTAATCAAATCATTACTAATTGTAGAGTGGGAATGCCATTATCAAATAGCGAGATAATGACCACCAATAATCTAAGGAATGTCATTTAGGACGTTGATAATCAATTTCTTTTCAAACTGTAAGAGAAAGTAATCATTCCCTATGTCAATAATCTTAAAGTTCCCTTTAGGTTGCAGAGATGTTAGATATAGGCTAATAAAGCCTTATACCCTAATCCTTTGCCCAGAAGTTTCACAATAATCACTTCACACCAAGACTTGTATGTCACCCTATTCTCTTTAGCTAAGAAATGAATATGGACATCATGATTATCACCCTCTTCATTATTCGAAACAGATTTATCAAATATGATATCATCATCCCCCTGTCAATCCTTCCATAATGATTGAGATGGAGTGGTACCCATCAAATGAGCCCTACAGGATTGTGTTTCTTGCACTACCATGGTATCAATAGTATTTGCACCATCTAAGCCCGGGACCAACCTAGTTCCAAGTTAATTGAACTTTGAATCAATTTTTTAAAAAAAATCAAGCCTTGAGTTGGACCCACATTTGAGCTTTCAAGCTTGACCTCGGCCAAGGCTCAACCCTTGTAAGCAAAAGGATGTTATTTTGTGTATTTTTTATTTATTAAAAAATTTGAGCTGGGTTGAATCGAGCTCAGAGTCAAGCCCACGTCCAAGCATAGGCCAACCTATTGTCATCCCTATTAAGACCCTCTTTAATCATCCTAACTACTCATTTTCTTGACCTAACCAACCCATTGTCATCCCTAGTAAAATCCTCTTCAATCATTCTAGCTACTCCTTTTCTTAAGTTAATTTTCTTTATTCACTCCTTTTCTTGACCTAACTTGTCATCCCTAGTAAGACCCTCTTCAATCATTCTAACTACTCCCTTTCTTGAGTTAATTTTTTTTATTCATTTTGGGTCAAAGCATTTCTTCGTATATTTTCTTTTCGTTTGTTCAATTAGTTAAATTTAATAAATTAAAAAATAAAAATACCACATAAAATTTTTTAAAGTTAAAATATCAAATAAAGTTGTTTTTATTCAACTCAAAATAGTTATAATTATTTAATTAAATAAAACTAAATTTATGAATTTATCAACTAAAATATGGTGTTTACTATGTATTTTTATTTGATATCTATTTGATAGTATTATGCTTAAGTGTGTATTTTTACTGTTAAAATTTTATAATAATTATTTTAAGTTGAATAATTTATTTTGTTATATAATTAAAAGTTGAAGATTAACTCAAACAGAAAACCAAGTTCATTTGAACAATTTGATTACTACTTTCTTATCAATTAGTTTTTGTGTTATTCTTTTAGTGTGTAAATGTTAACATTTTTTGGGACGTTTATTTCGACGTTAAGAAATGGATCAAATTTGATATTAATTTTTCATTAAAATCATGTTATTTTAAAATATATATTTGGGATTATTAAAATATTATTTTAACGATATATTTTGATAATTTTTATTAAGAAAACAGGAAAAGAAAAATAGAAAAGAGTGACTTTTAAGTGTTGTATAAACCCTACTCCGGAGATAGACGACGCAGAACTTAAAACGAATTCCTCTAAGCCATCCTGTGCTGACATCTTCGGGTTCGTCAGTTCGGAGGTGAGTTCATTAAACCCCAGGCTATATGTTAACCCCAATAAACGCTTTTCGTTTTCTTGTTGCTTCAGTGTTGTTGAATTGGTTTCTTTGACCCAGGCTATATGTTAACCCCAATAAACGCTTTTCGTTTTCTTGTCGCTTCAGTGTTGTTGAATTCGTTTCTTTGACCTTGCAGATCTTCTCGCTCTTCTATTTCAACCAGTTCCATTTCTTTTTCTAAGTCGTCATGGCTCTGGTAAGCTTAAAAAGCTTACGTCTTTTCATTCTCGGAGTTCTAATTTGACTTGTCTTTCTCTTGGGCTTTTGGTTGTATTGGTGCAAATGACTATTGAAGTGTGAACTCTCATGGTCGATTACCAGATGCGTGATGGTGGGATTATTTGGAACTTGTTATAGTGCTTTCTTATTGCAAATCTATGTTCTCTCTTCCCATGTTTTCCCCCTCGTTTTGTGTCGGTTGTAACTTGTAATTTATCCCAATTTTGGTGAAGAGTGTGTTTTACAATTGTTCATTGTCATTATCTACCGATTAAAGTGTCTATTTCTGTTCGATTTGCATTTAGGTACTGCATGCGGGTAACACAAACAAGAATGCTTTCAAGGCACTCATTGCCGCTGAGTACAGTGGTGTTCAAGTTGAATTGGCGAAGAATTTTGAGATGGGAGTATCAAATAAGACTCCTGAGTTTCTTAAGATGAACCCTATTGGAAAGGTTTGCCACATGCTATTGCAAGCTCTATTCATTCTTGTGTGATGTGATTTAGTTTGACGTTTATAGGACTTAATGATGTCTAGGTTCCTGTGCTGGAAACACCAGATGGTCCCATTTTTGAGAGTAATGCCATTGCCCGATATGGTAAGGCTGGTACCAAATTTGTTTTACTCTATAGAAATTGATTGCCTTTCTGAGAGAACTATTTAGTTGCTTGTTATTACTTGGTGCAGTGGCGCGGTTGAATGGAGATAATGCCCTTTTCGGGTCCTCATTGATTGAATATGTAAGTGATGTCGTTTCCTGTTGCTTGCTATTTGCTTGTTTGTCTGATTAGAGCTAGGGTAAATTTGATTGCATTTGCTTGGATATAGAGCTATTCCTTGCAACCCAAGACCACTTAGAGAGATTGATAGTGACAGTACTTAGGGTTTAGTATTGATGAAGTTGAACATCTATGCAATTGTTTTCTGCATATGTTGATTAAGTTTTGGAAATCCATATACCTTGGTGGAGTTATTCTTTATGATGTTCACTTGTAATTTGAGAATCTGAGGTAATGTGAAACTGATAATGAAGGAAATGTTTGCTATTCTTGCAGTCTCAAATTTCCTTCTCCTTTTTTTTTTTTTGTTCTTTGAATTAAATGATAAAATTCAGGACTTGGATTTGGCAGGCTCATACTGAGCAATGGATAGATTTTGCTTCATTGGAGATTGATGCTAATATATTGCGCTGGTTTGTACCCCGAATTGGCTTTGCTGTGTACCTCCCTCCGGTTAGTTGAATTATGTTTTGATCTTTTATATTCCAGTGTTGACACAATAAGTTTCTTTGAGGATAAATCTTCAAATAATGATTGAACTTTTCAATCAAAATTTTTTTGTAATTGATCAAAGGCTGAGGAAGCTGCTATTGCTGGCTTAAAGAGAGCACTAGCCGCTTTGAACACACATCTGGCATCCAATACTTATTTGGTTGGGCATTCTGTGACTTTGGCTGACATCATTATGACCTGTAATTTGTCAATGGGGTTTAGCCGGATTTTGACCAAAGATTTTACTTCTGAGTTCCCTCATGTTGAGAGATACTTCTGGACTATGGTTAATCAACCAAATTTCCTAAAGGTATTGGGAGAAGTGAAGCAAACAACATCCGTCCCTCCTGTCCAATCAGCAAAGAAACCTGCACAGCCAAAGGAACAAGCAAAAGCCAAGGATGAGCTGAAGAAAGAGGCCAAAAAAGAGACAAAGAAAGAAGCAGCAAAGCCCAAGGAAACAGAGGCTGGTGATGAGGAAGAAGCACCTAAGCCCAAACCCAAAAACCCTCTTGATCTTTTACCCCCTAGTAAGATGATTCTCGATGAGTGGAAGAGGCTATACTCGAACACTAAGACCAATTTCCGTGAAGTAGCTATTAAAGGTTAGTCTCTTAACCTAGATTACATTTGGCAACGTATATGTATTCTTATGTCTTGTGGTATGTGATGTTATTGCCCATTCTTTTATTAGATGCTGTAGGAATGTTCTTTATACTAACTTGTTTGATTTAAGACAACATAATTAGCATACATCACAAGGATGCAATCATGCGTTGCGTTCTCAGCTTCCAATTCTTTATGGCCTGTTTGGTTGAGTGGAATAGCTATTCTATTACTGATATATTCCTGATGAGTAGTTATTCCTTTGTTTGGTTAGAAAATAACATATAGAATAACTAATCCCAGGTTTAGTTATTCTTGCATTTTGAGGAATAACTAAAGATACCTCTCCCCTGTCTTTACCTATTCCTCAAAACGTGGAATAGGTAAAAACAACCTTTCTCCCTCTTTTTTTTATCATTATTATTATTAATTTTCTTCTTATTATTATTATTATTTTATTATAATAATAATAATAATAATAATAATAATAATAATAATTTTATTGGAGACTATAATTGATATTTTGATATTTTTGTTAGTTATTTCTTTGTCATTCCAAATTTATGTTTTCAAACCAAACATTGGCATACATCATCATTAGAAATTCTTAAGAATAAACCAAACTAAGTAATACTTATTTTATTCTATTCTTAAGAGTAACTATTTCATTCCTTATCTATTTAAGCAGGTGAATCAAATACCCTATTAGTGTTTAACTGTTGGATTATTTCTTTTTTTGTTCTTTTCAGGTTTTTGGGACATGTATGATCCTGAGGGTTATTCTCTTTGGTTTTGTGATTACAAGTATAATGATGAGAATACCGTCTCATTTGTCACATTGAACAAGGTTAGTGGATTTCTGCAACGAATGGATTTGGCTCGCAAGTATGCTTTTGGGAAAATGCTGGTGATTGGTTCAGAACCACCCTTTAAGGTGAAGGGGTTGTGGCTATTCCGTGGACAAGAGATTCCGCAGTTTGTGATTGATGAGTGTTACGACATGGAACTTTATGAATGGAAGAAGGTGGACATTAGTGATGAAGCACAGAAGGAACGTGTCAATCAAATGATTGAAGATCTTGAGCCATTTGAGGGAGAGGCTCTGTTGGATGCCAAGTGCTTCAAGTGATGAGGTTTCTACATGAATCTGAGGTCCCTGCGATGTACCTGTTTTACTATTTATGGCTTTGAAATTGGAACGAACAGATTCTCACTAAGTTGCAGTAAGTCTTCTGTTAATTCCTGTGGGATCTTATGGTCCCTCGTGTGATTTACTTTCCTGCAATAGTCATTGAACTAGCTGATCTTGGTACAAAGTTTTGGTCTTGAGTTTTAGGTTTCAAAACGGTTTTGAACTTTCTTATTAATGTGATTGTCTAATTTTTTTTTGTATTTACAATTGAAGAAGCTTGCATTTTTCATCAAATTCAGCCGGTTTCATTTGAGCAAATATATGAACTCCTTTCACATTATAAACCGGTGGCATAATCACAAACTCAACAAGCAACACCATCTCTACCGCTTTCAACCCATGATACAGGGATGGCAAACATGTTGGGTAGAGGTCGGGCCCCTTTAGATTCCGCTCCCTATAGTTTAGATTCTCTCTTCTTTTAAAAAAAAAAAAAATTGAGTGTGGCCTGAAATTTGATTAAATTTGATATGTTGGCTTGAATTTGTGTTTTGGAGCTTCACAGTGGTTAGGAAGTATAGTTTCTAGCTCCTTTTCAAACCAAAAGAGAGGAGAGGCAAACACAAAATGAAATTCACAGAACAAAGATACAACCTCGTTCAGAAAGTGCCTTCCTAAAACAATTACAAATCACCATTGAAGAAACATAAAGATATCAATAACACAGAAAAGTTGGAAGGTCGAGGCAAAGATTCGTGAGAGGGAAGGAGGGACAACAAACCAAATAACAAGTAAATGTTAAGCGTTAGTTAATCCGAAATTATTCATTATTTTTAGTACAATAACTTGATACAGTGCAAGATAACGCAAAATTCATATTACTATTCAAGACTCACCGGTTGCCTAGGTCATCTAGACAACATGGAGTCATCAGCGCAGCAAATTCAAGTGCTTTTCCTCACGCACAAATTCATTGGATGAGGTGTTGTGTTCGAGTTCCGTGATATCGTAAGAACTAAATCTATCACATTCATTAAATAATTTCTTCGAAAGACTTTATCCAATGTACATTTATTACAGAATATCATTATGAAAAACTGGTAGAATGAAACGTCCATCAGAAGGAATTCTTAAAACTGACAGTTCTATATTTAGTACATACATCCTAACAACTGAATCTGCTTACGATGCTTTAGCATTTAATGAACTTCCGATACTCGATACTCGAATTATATCACGTACGCCAACATGTTAGTTATACATATTTACTAATGTATAATGTCGTTCGTTATCACATAGAGCTACAGATGCAAGATAGCTGATATATAAATGTACTGATTAATTACAATAAGGCTTCCTGTAATACTTCAGTTAAAAAAATTCACGGTCTAACGATAAAAAAATTTGATTGGTTTAAACGAAAAAAAAGTTTGAATGTTTAACTTTTTGATTCAATATGTAACTTTCTTATTTGCCTTACTTTAATAATTCTTAAAAATTGATCAATTTATTACTTTTTTTAAAGGCATCAATTTATTACTTAATAGGTTAATTTTTGTAAATTGTTAAGTTCATATAAACTAAAATAAATAAATAAATTTTAATTAAACAATCTTTTTAAAATAAATTTCAAATTCTTAGATAAGTTAAGACAATCTTTTTCCATAATATTTAATTTTTTAATTTAATTTAATATTTAGTCGATTTTATGACGATCTAATACTGGTTGAACCTTTTAAACTTTAAATCTTTTTGATGATGTAAATGTTCACGTAAAACACAAAAATAAATACAAATTACTAAAATTATACCATTTTATACAATCTTTTTGTTTTATCTCATCTCTCCCTCACATTCTCATTCTCATTTCCTTCCCTTACCACTACCTTTTAACTTAACATGTCCTCCCCTAAATACAAATTTGTCATCATCACCTATTTCTGTAACTCCAAACCACTTGTAACTTTTGCACTATCACCATTAGTAACTCAAGCTCCGTCGCCATCCTCTCATTTAATGGTCACTCCTCGTTGACTCAAAACCTTTCCTGATCATATTACTTACCATATCATCACTTACCCTCTCGTGATCCTGATACCATTTCTTTTAATTATGCTAACAAATTTTCTCAATAACATCAAGCAATGCTTAATGAGTTCAAAGCTCTATACTACAACACCACTTGGACTTTTGCCCCTCCACGTTTACGTGCAAATATTATTGACTGCAGATGAGTCGTTTGAACTAAACTTAAACCTAATGACTCGTTTAACAACTTGTTTGACCGTTACAAAGCTTGTCTTTTCACCAAAGGATACCACCAATCCCTTGGTATATCAACACCGTAGTCTAATCGTGCTTTAGCTAAGAATTGTGCCATTTATCAACTCATGTCAATGATGCTTTTTTGCAATATGTAAATCTCAAGAACTTGTCTTCATGCAAAAACTCGCAGGTTTTACTTTTCCTAACCATCCTCAATATGCATGTTGCTTTCACAAAGATATTTATAGTCTCAAGTAAGCTCCTAAGTTCTAGTTTCACATAATAAGTCATAAATTTACAAAAATTGGTTTTATTTTGTCCAAAGTTGATACCTCCCTCACACTACCTTTCTTCTTATTATGTGGATGACATCCTAGTAATAACTTTCATAAGAATTTATTCAGACTATCTTTAATGATCTTAATGCTACATTTACCATCAAAGTTCTTGGCCCTCTTCATTACTTTCTTGGTATTGAAGTAACATTCACACCCACTAGCTTTCTTCTCACTTAGTCCAAATACACTTAGTGATCTTTTTCACTAAACTCATCTTGATTTCTCCAAACCAGTCTCTACTTCCACGACTCCATCTTTACCTTTATCCAAAAATTATGGACTTCCTCTTTCTGATCCTACTAAATATCATAATACTGTTGAAGTTCTTCAATATCTCTGTATCACTAAGTTAGATATATAATTTTATGCTAACATGTTTCTCAATTCCCACATTACCTTACAAATATTCACTACTCAACTATTAAACACATTTTTTGATACTTTCCCTCTATCCCATCCCATGGATTTCATTCAACTATTCCTACCACTTAATCTTACTTGCGTATTCTGATGTTGATTGGGATGGATATCCTAATGCTCACTTCCACTTCTGCTTATTGTATTTTTCTTGGTTACTTTCTGATTTCATGGAGCTCAAAAAAGCAGCCTATAACTGTCAGATCTAGTATTAAAGTTTAATATAGAAGCAATGCTTTTACGGTTGCTAAACTATATTGGATCAACTCTCTTCTAAGAGAAATTGGACTTTCCGATGTTAAGCCGCTATTGTATTGTGATAATCTCAGAGCTAACTTCCTTAATGCAGATCTTGTCTCTTACCAAACACATTGAGATTGACATCCATTTGGTTCAAGATTTGGTTGCTTAAAAAGTCTCTATTTATTCATCATGTACCAACTATGATAAAAAACAGTGTTCTCCATTTATTTCATGTACAGAAGCTACATATATATACACATTTACAATGGGGGACTTCCTATAATCTTGGAGGGAATCAACCTATAATATTGGAGGAAGTTAATGATGATAATTACAATTCAAATGATGAAATCCTTAACTTATTAGATTGATCCTTATCAATTTGCTGACTGGAATCCTTATCATCTCCCCGCAAGATGGATTGTCTTCTAGAGAGGCCAATCTTGGCACACAAGCGATTGAACGCTGTCTGAGATAGTGGTTTTGTAAGAGCATCTGCCAACTGATCCTTCGAAGAAACAGGACTCACATATAAAGCACCCGATTGAACCCGCTCCCGAATGAAGTGATAATCAATAGTGACATGTTTCATCCTTGAATGAAAGATGTGATTGGAACATAGTTATATTGCACCGATATTATTGCAATAAATAACCGTGACAGATGGGACAGTAATACCAAGGTCTATCAAAAGATTACACAACCAACTGAGTTCTGCGGCTGTTGATGCAACCGACTGATATTATGCTTTAGTGGAAGAGCGTGTTACAGTGCGCTGCTTTCTGGAGCTCCAAGAAACAAGTGTGCCACCGAAGTAAATAAGGTAAGCTCCAGTGGATGTAAAGTCATCGGGATTGCCCCCCCAATTAGCATCGGAGAACCCATGTAGAGTCAAGGACCGTGATGGACAGATGAGCAAGCTAAGGTCGAGTGTACCACGTACATAGCGTAGAAGCCGCTTCACAGTGTTCCAATGGACATCAGAGGGTTTGTGCATGAATTGTGAAAGTTTGTTGACAGCATAAGAAATATCAGGACGGGTCAATGTTAAGTATTGCAATCCTTCAAGAATCGACCTGTAAGTTGAGGCATCCTGAAGCGGAGCACCAGCCGAGAGTGTGAGTGTTTTGTCCACCGCCATTGGAGTTGAAATGGGCTTGGATTCAAGCATGTTGGATTTTTTTGAGTAGGTCAATCATATGCTTCCGTTGTGAAAAAGGAGACCATGCGGACTGTGGACAACCTCGAAGCCAAAAAATATGAGAGAAGGCCAAGGTCTTTGAGGGAGAAGCGGCTGGCTAGGGCACGGACAAATTGATGAAGAGTAGCCGTATCTGGTCCTATAAGAATAATGTCATCGACATACAATAAAATAAAGATAACACTATTGTCATGACGATATATAAAGAGAGACGTATCCACATGAGAATTATGAAAGCCATAGTGATGAAGGAAGTCCCATAATTCAGAGTACCATGCCCTTGGTGCCTATTTAATACCATAGAGTGTTTTGTACAACTTACAAACATAAGTCGGATGGTCCTGATCAACAAAACCCGGTGGCTGGGTCATATACACATCTTCCATAAGTCTACCTTGAAGAAAGATGTTATGCACATCAAGCTGCCGAAGCTTCCAACCATGACTGACAACAATAGTGAGAACTAGCCGAATAGTAGTGGCTATAATGACAGGGCTGAAAGTATCGAAGAAGTCCACTCCGGGGCGTTGATGGAAGCCCTTAACAACTAAACGCGCCTTGTACCTGTCAACAGAGCCATCAGAGCGTCGTTTAGTACAAAAAACCCATTTACAATCTACTAAATTGGAAGCCTCATTAGACGAAACGAGAGACCAGGTGCCATTGGTGCCATTTCGAATTCGGGCGTCAAATTCTTCGGACATGGTGAAACGCCATTTAAGGTCACGAAGAGCTTGAGTATGTGTGGTGGGTTCAAGATCAGAGGAAGAAGTTAATTGAGAGCTTATGAGATATTTTGGGTTAGGCTTTCGGATATTGTTCTTGCCTCTTGTAACCAAGTGGTGAGTATTGGCTAGAGGAGGTGTAGGATCGGAGGAAGGACTGAGTGAGGAGGGAGGCGTGTGAATGGAGGAGATACTGTGATCAGTGAGGGAAGTAGTATGATCAAGTGAGGATGGTGTGGGGGTAGATGGAGTAGGGGAATGATCATTAGGAAGAGGGGAGGAGCTAGAGTTGGTTGGACTGGTAGAATGATGAGGAAGATAGCTAATGGGAGGAAGCTAGGAGGGTATGTTGTTGGATGAGGGCCGATCAAGAGCAGGAGATTGTGTAGCAAATGGAAAGGAATTTTCAGCAAAGATTACATGTCTAGAGACGAACATGCGAGAGGTGGAGATATCTAGGCAATAATAGGTGCTTTGGTTGGTAGAGAAGGTCGGGAGCGAGGAGCTAATTTATGGGTGGCATACGGACGGAGCTAGGGGTAACATAAACACCCAAATACCCGAAGTTTTGAGTAATTAGGTACTGTTTGAAATAAACAGAGGTATGGCGAGTCCATAGAGAGAGTGGGGGTGGGCATTCTGTTAATTAAGTAGACGGCAGTGGCGAAGGCATGATTCCAGTATATAAGAGGCATGGAGGAATGAGAGAGGAGAGCAACTCCGGTTTTGACAATATGATGATGCCTCCTTTCAGACATGCCATTATGCTTAGGAGTGTGAGGCGGCGTAGTATAGTGTGTGATTCCTGAAGAGGAAAGAATATCAGTGAGTCCAAGAAATTCACCGCCATTGTCGGAATAAAATATTTTGATTAACAAATTAAAGAAACGCTCAACTAGAGATTTAAATCGGGAGAATACGTCACGAACATTTGATTTTTGTTTAAGCGGATAATACCAAATATATCTAGTAAAATGGTCAATAAAGATGAGATAATACTTGAAACCATCATAAGAGTAAATTGGAGATGTCCATACATTTGAACAAATTATTTCCAAAGGTTTATTGGATTTTAAACTAGAAACCATGAAAGGTAGTTTGTGGTTTTTGCTGCATTGACAAGCATTGCACACGGCTTTAGGAGGGACGAACGAACTAGAAAGCTGAAAGGCAGAGAGCACATGACGGGCTATATCCGACGTCGGATGTCCAAGACGGCTATGCCAGTCGAGAGAAGAGACCAAACTAGTGGTAGACAGTGCTGTGGCAAGGGAGGCTGAAGGAGACAGGGTCGAAGCTGAAGAAAAGGCAGAGGGCCATGGATAGAGTCTGTTGTTAGAACGACCCTTTAGGAGTGGATGTCCCGTTTCCCGATCCTTCACAACAAAAAAATCACGTGAGAATTCAACATTAGCATCATTGGATTCACAAAACTTTGAAACAGAGATGAGATTTTTGTGAATTTTTGGAACATGAAGAACGTTATTGAGAAGGAAGGTACGAGACGGAGTAGGGAGTATAGTGGAACCCGTATTCAAAATGGTTAACCCGGAGTCGTCTCCAATGAGGACTCTTCGTTGGTGGGGTGGGGGGCATGAAGGGAGAGATTCTGCAAGTCCGCTGTGACATGGTGTGTAGCACCGCAGTCCATGGTCCATGAAGAATCTGCCGAAGGAGGTTGAGCCACATAGTTGGTTGATGGTTACCATGGAGTATTGGGACGAGATGCTGGAGGACGGTGAGTAGAAAGACAAAATTGAGTACCATGTTGCTGATTAAAAAACCACCTGTATTGAGGGCATGTTGTGACTCGATGCCGTTGATTGCCACATCCCTAGCAGTGTCCTAGATAAGGACGTGAAGCAGGGCGAGGGCCAGACGAACGCAGAGAGTGGCGATAAGAAGGGGTGCCAGATGCTGAATTTGCAGTGAATGGAGGAGAAGGGCGCCATTGTTTGCTTTTGGGAGGACCAGTGACCGTATATGCTCTAGTTGGAAGGGAAGCAACAAAGAGGAGCTGGTGAGCACAAATAGCAACTTCCTTATTGAGCAGTTTTTCATGAAGGGCAGCGAATGAAATCAGATCGTCACAAGCATGAACAGCCTCAACGATGGCATGATATTCAGGATTCAACCCATCAAGGATCTTATCAGTTAAATCCTCTTCTGAAATGGGAGCACCAAGAAGGGCCAATTCATTGGCCTTGGTGCAAATGAAATTGAGATACTCGGTTATGGATTTATTGCCTTGTTCTGGCTTTTTGATAGTAGCCTTTAGTTGTTTGATATGGCCTCGTGATGTCGAGGCGTATGTCTGAGCAAGAGTGTCCCAAATTTCTTTGGAAGTCATCGCCCGATTGACTGTGGAAGCGACAGTATGATGTAGCCTTGCAATAAGCGCTGAGAAAATAAGTTGATCTGGCCGGACCTAGGAGTTGTAATTGGGGTTGGCAATAGTCTTTCTATCAACGAGAATGGACTGCGGTGGAGCAGGAAGTGATCCGTCAACGTAGCCTAACAAATTATGACCACGAAGTAGAGACTGCAATTGAAGTTTCCATGTGAGGTACTTGTTCGTGTGTAGCTTCATTGTTGATTGAGCTGCAACATTCAAGATAATGATGGGAGTAGCAGGGTCCATTGGGTTAGGAAGGAGAGGAGCAGAAGATTGGACTGGGGATGACATTGCTAGGAATAGGAAGCAAACAAAGCAGGGAAGCGTTTGAAAAAATAGGACCGAGGACTCTAATACCATATGATAAAAACAGTGTTCTCCATTTATTTCATGTACAGAAGCTACATGTATATACATGTTTACAATGGGAGACTTCCTATAATCTTGGAATGAATCAGCCTATAATATTGGAGGAAGTTGATGATGATAATTACAATTCAAATGATGAAATCCTTAATTTATTTAGATTGATCCTTATCAATTTGCTGACTGGAATCCTTATCACCAACTTCTCAACATCTTGGTATCATAATGATAAAGAATCCTTAATTTGTTGATAACACCTTATCTTTCTATCGTAATTTTGATAAATACAATTTTCTTTATCTTACTAGTGATGCCCATGTATAAATAGAGATGAAAATGCTCATGCAAAGAGCACAAACAAATACAAGATACATTAGTTATATCATCCTTTACAGTTACATAATAAGCCACCAAAAACGAATTACTTCAATAATTATCAAACTACTGATATAAAAGCCAATGAGAGTTTGAAATTTTCCTAAAATTGTATCATTGCGGATGAATTCGTAGTATGAAGCTTAAGATATGCACAATTCATAATTATTGAAGAAAATGTTGACATTTCGTATATAATAAGGTAGATAGAAATTTATATGGAGGAAAATCTGGTAATTATTAGTGTTTTTCCATAAAATACTTTTATGCATATTCTTTTATAATGTTAGGTAGAATCAACCAAGCCTGATTTGACCATGACCCTTTACAAGATACAATGATTATACATTCTTAATTACTTGAGTAATTAAGGAAAAAAATTAATTAGCAGTTCTGGCAACGCCAGGCATCTACATATGGATAAATTAGGTTGCATTAGGAAAAGGGGCTACACTACTACCGCCAAATGGTCACAACTGGTGAAGATAATTATTGCTTCTCAACTGCCACCACCTTAGTATCTCTTCTTCTTAATATCCCTCTCACAATCTGACTTCCTATAACGATTCTTCACATTATTACACCACCCCACAATTGCTTCTGCTTCCCTCTCTTCTATATCACTCTGTGTCTGTCTCTCTAATGGCTGCCACCTTTAGCCAATTTTACCTGCTTGTGGTTTTCTTCACATGTATGCATGTTTGTTACGCCCAAAATGTGGCTCCCATGCCAGCTGAAGGAACAACAGAGTGGGTGCCAGCCATGTTTATATTTGGAGATTCCCTCCTCGACAATGGCAATAACAACTATCTTGCATCTCTCGCCAAGGCAAATTATTACCCGTATGGTATCGACTTCAGTGGAGGTCCTACTGGTCGCTTCTCCAATGGTTACACCATGGTTGATGAAATTGGTAAACTCTCTCGCTCCCTCTGTTTACAGCTCTCTTTTGACCTTTTGTCACCTGTAATTAATGCACTTGAGAAATTGTCGGACTTTCGTCCATTTCAAGACGATTTCTACAGCGCTGTCAACCCTTTTTCGATATATCCTTCAAACCCGAAAATAGATGATAGAATAATCCTGAGAGTTTTTCTGCATGCAGCTGAGTTGCTGGGACTTCCATTGATTCCTGCATACTATGAGGCTTCTGGAGATGAAGTTCTCCATGGTGTCAATTACGCCTCTGCAGCTGCCGGAATCCTTGATGTCACTGGAAGAAACTTTGTAAGTGTATTTATACATATGCATCAATCTCCTACTTATAATTACAAGCAAGCTAGTTTCTAAAGCATCTTCTATTATTCGATTTTCGCGTTGAAGTTTTAGCTAGCTCATGATAAGGTCGGTCTCTTGGCTCTATCTAGTCTACCATATTCTTAATTCTTTCGTATGTTTGTTTCAGATGCTGCATTGAATGATCTCGAACTGTACAATGTTTGACCAATCCATTTCTACTTACGTTACCATAATTCTCGTTAAATGCAATTAAATGATGATTCTTTTGTCTTCACAAGACGTGTCAATTCTCATTTCATATCTGGTTCGCTAGAATCTTATCTTTGCATGTACGATATGGTCTTTGGATCAGGTGGGTCGCATACCATTCGATGAGCAAATAAAGAACTTCCAAACCACGCTCGATCTAATCAGAAACGATCTTGGAGTAGTTGATGTCGCTCAGGACATTGGTCGTTGCATATTTTTCGTTGGGATGGGCAGCAATGACTACCTTAATAACTATCTCATGCCAAACTATCCAACCAGGAATCAGTATAATGCACAACAGTATGCTGATTATTTGGTTAAAGAATACAGTCGACAACTCATGGTAATTAAGATTTCTACATGCAGTGTACCCTATATCATATACTTTTCAGGATTTAAGACAAGGGAAAGATAATTCTTATGACCATATATTGAATCTACTTTACATCTCCAGTATCTTACTTGGCTGTTTGGCAGTGCAGACCCTTCACGATCTTGGAGCAAGAAAGTTTGTAATAGCAGGGTTGGGGATGATGGGGTGTATTCCAAGCATCTTGGCTCAGAGCACTGGCGGAAAATGCTCGGAAGAGATCAACCAGCTGATTCTACCGTTCAATGAGAATGTCAAGACTATGATCAACAACTTCAATAAGAATCTAACAGGTTCCAAGTTCATCTACATTGATATCGCCCGTATGTTTCGGGAACTTGTTTCCAGCTCTCCAAGTAATGGTATATGGTGCCTTCTTTTAGACTTTTCTCTTTTAGCCATTACAAATTTGAAGTTGCTACATCGAATAAGCCGATAACATACATTTCTTTGCTCTTTGTCGTAGGGTTTAGTGTCCTAGATCAAGGTTGTTGCGGAATTGGCAAAAACGGAGGACAAATTACATGTCTCCCCTTCCTAATGCCATGTGAAGACCGAAATAAGTACATTTTCTGGGACGCTTTCCACCCAACAGAAGCTGTGAATATCTTGTTGGGAAAGAAATCTTTCAGTGGAGACACAGCCGTGGTTTATCCCATGAACATAAAGCAGCTTGCCAGTCTTGATATCTAAGTGAAAATCACTTATTTTGTATTAGTACCTCTGTACTGCTCATTAATGCAATAGAGGGGTACTTTTATGGTGGTATGCTAAGAAAAATAGTTTTCATATGTTTGCTCTATCTATCTCTGTTGCGACCTTTTGATCTTTTTTTCCTTTTACATAATTTGTATTCTTCGCAATGCATCCTATGTTGAGTAGTATGATAAGACATTCAATGTTTGCTCACTGACATTAATTAAAAGAAAAGTAAAGACCTATTATTTTGGTAGTCCTCTAATTAATAGTACCTAAATCACTTTTACATATTATAAATTAATCATTATTGTGTAAGAGTAATTAAAATAATATTAATCATAAGAATTATTAAAATAATGGTTATTACGACTATAATATACATACAATTACTGAAATAATTATTTTTTAATTATATACTGAAATTCTCAAAATAATTATTTGAAGACGATGAAACAAGAAAAATATATATTAAAATAATAAATTTATTCAAAGTTCTTGAGTAGAATCGTTTGGGCATAGTTAACAAAACGTACTAGTGGCAACAAATATCCCTCAAAGCATAGCCAATTGTTGGATGTTGATGGGATAAGTGTATGATTGTGAAGTGAAAGTTGCCTTGGCTAGCAAGATGTTTGCCAACTCTGTTGGATGGAAAGCGTCCCAGAACAAGTACTTCTCCCGATTTTCACACGGCTGTTGTAGAGGAAGACAAGTTATCTGCCCATTGTTTCTTCCCACACCGCAGCATCCCTTGTCCACTACTTCAAATCCTGTTTTCAGTATATAGATCTCACGTTTCAGTAGAAACATTCGATCTAGAATATCATGAAAGAGCTGATTTTGGACTCACCGTAACTGGAACCATTGAGAGAGAGATCAATAGTGCTTCTGTAAGAATCCAGGTACACAAACTTGGCTCCTGGTAGTTGACCATTATTGAAACGTTGAACCAGCTTGAAAAGCCCCGAATTGAACAAGGAAATTGCCTGATTGAAGTTCTCATTGCATCGGTTGTTGTTGGTACTATTTATATTATTATATCGTGCAAGCTGATATGGAATGCAACCAATTTGGCCAACAGCTGTTACTATAATCTTTCGAGCTCCCAATTCATACAGTTGCTGCAGAAAATTGAAGAAGCATATCAGATTTTTATGACCTGGTGCAGAATGATGAAAACTCTCCATAAATTTATCATATTTAGATAACGAAAATAATAACTCAAGTCTTTCAGTTAATTATATTCAAAATTATATCGAAACTTTTGGCAACTTACTGATAACTGGCGAGTGTAATCCTGAAGAAGCGCAGCAGCAAAAGCTTTTGTAGTGTAATCTGAGCTAGTTGTGTAGAAAGTCGGCATAAAATAGTTGTTTAGGTAATCGTTACTTCCCATCCCAGAATAGAAGATGCATTTACTCACGTAGCTACTAAGTGCATTGGTATCGTCTCTGAACAACCTCCTCAGTTCTTGTACTGTATTGCCGAAATTCGCTATTTGTTGGTTCATTGACATATGATCACCCTACAATCACAAAAATTTCCATCAGAATAAATCGAGCCCTCCCATTCATTTCTTTTGATGATACAGTCCTCCTGTGATATATGATTTTCTTTACCAAATTGTTTCCAGTTTCATCCCGAATTCCAGCTGCTCCAGAAGCATAATTGGCTCCCCTTAACAAGCCGATCCCTCTGACCCTCGAGTAAGGAGGAATGTAAGTAGGGAAGCCAAGTAGTTGGGCTACAAAAAGTTGCGCAAACCGGTAAACTAAATTTTGAAGATCAATCCTCATATTGCAGTAATGAAGTATGAGATTGTGTCTAAATGAGAAGCTTGCATACTTCATCACCGCATGCCCGTCATTTGCAGTATTTGTAGTCTGTAGTGACTACGATCAAACAATTTTTGCTAAGTAAAACAATTACCTAGTGCATCAACATAAGTTCGACCGTTAGTGAATCGACCGGTAGCTCCCTGGGGGAAATCAATCCCGTAAGGCCTGTAGTTGGCCCTCGCAAGTGTAAGTATCCTATTGTTATTCCCATTGTCGACCAGTGAATCACCAAAGATGAAGAAACAAGGCACCTGAGGCTCCTGTCTTTGTGTCCAAGCTCTCGTGGCGAGCAACACCACTGCAAAAGCTGACGAAAAAAACCCATTGAGCCCCCTCATTTCTAAGAAACCAAAATCTTCTTGATTCTATTATGCTCTGAAACTGAAACTACCACATAATTAAAGGATGTACCTCTATATATATATATATATATTCCTTCTCCAACTTGTACTACTTTGCTATTATTGGATTCATATGTTTTTCGTTAGTTTTAAAGTGGTTATAATGAAAGTAAACGAAAAAAAGAACTTTTAGTTGAGGTCTCATGTTGTGGTTCTTTACACTGGTCCTGAAGCTGCGGTGGAAGAACATTCTCGTGATAAGGCTAGCTATCCTCTGCTTCTCACTGTTATTTTGCTTCACATATGCAAGTATTTGTTTGTTTGTATTCATTCTAGTAGTAAAGCAAACATCACGGATTCACTAACCTGTATTCTTTTTTTCCTTTTTTGGTTGTTCTAAGAAACCTATCTTACTTTATATTTACCGGTGACGCTGATTGACGATCTAACTACGACTTGGTTCTTTATTGAGTCTCATAAAAGAAACAATAATGGAACAATAACAGAAAGGCTAATGTTGAATCAACACTCCTATTTAAATGAATTGATCTGTATTGACATGGTAAAGTTTAAAGAAATTAAGTACTGCGTTAAAATTCAGGCATTAATAAAATCAGGATCCCAAGTTTAATAAACTTTATCGAGCTGTTATAAATGGAAGTGTATCACATCTAACAAATACAAGAGGAGAAGGCAATTTGTATGATAAAGAGAGGAACAATAATATAATAATATAATGTTTAAATATTTTGAGTTGAAATATAGTATTATTTCTGATATATATGAATTCATTTTTGTTTCCAATTAAGAGTATTGTGGGATAAAAAAATATGAATGATAATGGAAATTAAGAATCAGAATATAAGTAAAATTATTGATTATGCGTGTTTGATATGGTATTAAACAAAGTCAATAATTATGTTAATATTTAGTATTAAATATTTAAAATGTTAATAAGAAAATTTCACTCATATTTAGTTATTATACAATTTATTTTGTAAATAATTAATTAAAATATTTTATATTTTATAAACAATTAATAAAAATTTAATAATTTATAAAATTTTTAATTTTTACATAATTATGAATGATTTTTATGTTAAAAATGAAAGTGCCAATGAAATAAAATAAAATAATTATTAAAGAAATTAATATAAAAGATTTTTTTTTGAAAGGCATAAAACCAACTTCATTAATGATCATAGAATGAAGAAATTACATTCGGAATCGTTTCCTATAACAAAGTGGGAAAAACGAATTGAAGCTCGAGCTAACTAATGAGCCGCTCTATTCAAATGTCTCCTAATCCATCTTATCTTGATATTAGGCCTTGCACTAAGTAAATTTTTGAAATGATGGACAACCAACCCAAAAGTAGAGTTATCTCAAGAAGAAGAATTCAAAGCAGATACAAGCTGCTGGCAATCTGAATAAACAACGCCATTTTCAGAAAAATGATGGGATGCATAAACAGTAACCGAATGACAAGCAATAACTTATGCTATAACGGGCTCAAAAACACCGTCTATGAAGCTCGACACAGCTCCAATCCATGCCCCTTTGGTAGATTCAACAACGCATCCAAAACCAGAAAAGCCTTCTTGCTGAAACAACGCAGCCTCAATGAACAAACTCCACCCATAATTAGATAAATAAGTCTGCATACTACCACTAGCAGTTGCAGCAACGGGTACTATTAGACCAGCTGGATTATGCAAAATTCTTATACTCTCCATCGACCTCCATTCCATTAGATGAGAAATAACATTATACACGATCTAATTGTGAGAGATGAACTTAGAGTTACAGAAAAAATCATTTCTAAAATTCCAAATATGCCAAGAAATAAATGAGAACAATTCCGCTATGCAGAAATTTATTAACAAAGGAGTCCCCATGAGATAAATTAAAGACTCCCACTAAATCTCAGTAGCACGTGGCTTTGTCACAATGAAGCAAGGCATGATCCACTGTTTCAAAGGAAAAATACAGTGGGCAAATACCATCCACATCAACTCCTCTACTAATAAGGCATTTTTTCATCGATAACACATTTCTCATTGCTCGCCACATAAAATCCCGTATTTTTGGAGGAATTTTTAGACTCCAAATACGCTTCCATAACTAATTTTGAACCACTACTTGCCTATGAGCGCTCCGGCTAATATGGTATCCGGATTTTACAGTATATATACTTTTCCTATCAAAATGCCATATTGACGAATCCCCAACATTGCATAAGCTAATATAAATTGAAAGAATAGCACTTACGTCACGAGCAGAGAAGTTCTCCATAAGCTTTTCAACATTCCACCTCCTTCCATTATCAACAATCAGGTCCGACACCCTCAAAGCACCATCGACAAAAATATTGCCATCATCTGCCATAAATGATCCTTGTTTCGGTATCCAGGGGTCCCTACTAGCAAAGATGCTCCTTCCATCCCTACCTTCCACCGTACTCCCCTTTTTAGCAAGTCAATAGTAGCAAAGATACTATTCCAAACAAAGCTAGGGTTAGCGCCCCTCGAAGCTTTCAAAAAATCTCCCAACGAGAAATATTTAGCTTTAAAAACACAGTAAAACAAAGTATCAGTTTGCGTAAGCAAACGCCACCCCTGGTTACCAAGCATAGCAATATTAAAATGGAGAAGGTCCCTGAAACCCATGCCCCCCTCCGCCTTCGAAGCAGTCATCCTATCCCATGAGAGCCAATTAATTCCCCCTCCCGATTCCTTCTTTCCATTCCACCAATACATGTTCATAATGACTTGCAATTCATCACAGAGAGAACGAGGCAGAAGAAATATAGACATATAATAAGACGGAATAGCTTAGGCGACCGATTTAATCAACACCTCACACCCTGCTCTCGACAGAAACCTGTTTACCCAATTGTTAATACACTTCCAAAGCTTTTCTTTTATAAAGCTAAAAATCTGTTTATTATTACGTCCAACAAGCGAAAGAAGCCCCAGATAAGACCCACCACCAAGCGAGCTAGTAACTTCGAGAATATTAGAAATAGCTGCTGTTAACCCCCTGAACACACGGGCTGACAATGATACTAGACTTCTGAAAGTTAACCGACTGACCCGAAGCTAATTCATATTCCTTCAGAATGTTTTTTACAACTTTAGCCTCTACCGCATTAGCTTCAAAGAAGAAAAGAGAATCATCTGCAAAAAGTAAATGAGAAACTCGCGGGCATCCTCTACCAACACTACAGCCATGCAACAACCTCCTATTCTTAGCTTCTTTAAACAGAATAGAAAGCCCTTCAGCACAAATTAGAAATAGATATGGTGAAATGGGATCCCCTTGCCGAAGACCCCTACCAGGCACAACAGGAACAACTAAAGATCCATTTAAATTGATCATATAACTAACATTCGAGTAACACGTAGACATCCAGTGAACCCAAACACCAGGAAAACCCATAGCAATCAACATAGCATTCAAGTAACCTTAATCAACCCTATCGTAGGCTTTACTAATGTCAATCTTCAAAGCACAAAATCCAAAGTCTCCTGATCTTCTGTTTTTCAAATTATGAATGGTTTCAAATGCCACACACATTATCTATAATCATCCGGTTCAGCATAAAAGCAGATTGATTTAAGGCAATGATATATGGAAGGACTCTTTTTAGCCTGTTTGCAAGAACTTTGGACATAATTTTATAAATCACATTGCACAGCGCAATTGGTCTAAAATCCTTAACACATTCTGGAACAGTACTCTTAGGAACAAGCACAATATTTGTTAAGGTAAGAGCAGGAGGGAAAGTAACTTCCTGGAGCCAAGACGAACCTACCTTAAAGATGTCTTCACCAAAAATATGCCAATATTTTTGAAGAAACACTGGGTTCAGTCCATCCGGTCCCGGTGCTTTATCCAGATGTATGCTAAACAGGGCCTCCCGAAATTCATCTTTCCGAAAGGGTTGAAGAAGAAAAGCCGAATCCTCAGCCAAAACTCTATTGTCAGATAATCCCACCAATCTGCTATAGTCAGCTCTAATATTACCTTCAAATAACTTCTCAAAATACTCCTGCACCAACGCTGACATACCCTCCAAATCAGTAACTATATAATCGCCATTAGACTTTAAAGACTTCACTTTGTTCATAGCATGTCGCCCTTTAATGTGCTTATCGAAGAATTTCGAGTTTTTATCTCTGTAAGTATACCAAAAAAGTTTGGCTTGCTGCTTTCTTCTAACCTCTTCAGTCAAGAGAATTTGATTCCACTCTTCATTAAGTCTTGAAATTTCAGTCCCATCGATAACACCCCTTTTAATTTCAAGCTGACGGACCACAATCTTCCTCCTATCCCAAAAGTGTCTATTACGTCTCCTTCCCCACTGTTTAACATCTGAAATTAATCTATCCCTCTTCTCCATAAAATCAACGACGTCAGTCCCCAACCAGTTATCCCGAACCACCGAATCCAACCCTTCTTCAAGAAGCCACTAATTATCAATATGAAATGATCTACTCACCGGACCTTCACTATCCCGCAGACAAATATTCGTGAGAACTGAATAGTGATCTGAAATTGGAGTGACTAATACAGATGCACCTGCAGAAGGAAATAAAATAGCCCACTCATGATTTGCCATTGATTTATCTAACTTCTCTTGTATTCTATCTCCATTTGGGTTAGTCCCTTCCCATGTAAAAAATGGGCCTGAAGTGTCTATATCCATAAGACCAGAATCAGCTATAGCTTCTTTGAACCCATTAAGAAGAAAATTCTATTTTGGGGGCCCACCTAACTTCTCACAATTGGAAGTGATATCATTAAGTCACCCGAAATAAGCCATGGGAGAGAAGAACTATTAGCCAAAGAACGAAGAAGATCCTAAGAGGCTCTTCTCCTATTCAATTCGGGAAAACCATAAAAGCCGGTATACCTCTAAAAAGTACCATTATTATTAATTTTGCAGTCAACAAAATTATTAGAATAAGACAATAAAGATAAATCCACGTGGGACTTCCAAAACAAGCAAAGCCCCCCACCTACCCAGCCTTATCGACACAAAAGCAGTGATCAAAAGAAACAAGCACTCGAACTTCCTCCAACCGACTAGCATGCATATAAGTTTCCATAAAAAAACAATATCTGGTTTGTGACAAGTAACCAAGTCATTTAGCGCTCTAACTGCTCGAGGGTTGCCAATGCCTCGGCAGTTCCAACTAATCATCTTCATTGCCACCGATTATCCCATTTCGCGGGTTCAGCCGATGTCTTAGAAACTGAAGCATTACCTCTAGCTTGAGTACCTCCTAATAAATCCTTAGACAAAGAAATATTAGATGGTTGCATTTTAGATTTTTCATTCCCAAGCCTTTTTTTAGGGTCACCTGGAATAAGAGGCCCATCTTCCTCCTCCAGCCCACCTAAGCTCATTCTTCCCATAGATTCAGTTTCCATAGGGCCCACTTCATCACTCATCCTTGCCTTATCTAGATTGTAACGAAATAGGAAGTTTCAAAATATTTGTGAAAATAGCGGCATAGATCCTCCATCAGATTAACTACTTCCTTCCCACCTGCCGCATTTCTCGCCGTCGATTGAGGCCTTTCACTTTCGAACAGCCACTAGCTTGGAGTTCGTCTACTCTGGTGAGGTAATGCCCGTAACTTTTCATCCCACTCAAATTTCAGCTCCTTCGGCTTCTTTCTTAATCGAATTTCACAGTATGAGTCTGTATGACCAAGAATTTCACATAAATAGCAAAAGACAAAGATCCTTTCATATGAAAACCAGACATAGAAGGCCTCCCCTTCCCATCGAGTAACTTCTTCTTTCTTCGTAGAGGCTAGCGGATATCCAATGTTACTCGAACCCTCATTGAATAATCCTCTAATTCAGTAAATTCAGTCAGATACTTTGTATCATTGCAAACAAACTTTCCAACAAAATCACCCAATGATTTAACATCCTCTTCGGGCATTAAACCTGGTTTCAAGTTTTTCATAATGACCCAAACATTTATTGATATTAGGGTCTTCGTTAGGGCCAATCTTACTCCACACCAAGAGATGTTTGTTGAACAACCATGGTGCACCTTCTACGGCTCGATCAAAATCCACATGATTGTAAAACTGAAATAAAAATCTCTTAGCCCCAATATTAGTAATTGTGATACCTCCAAGCGGATGCCATAAATCTGCTAATACCGACTTCATGCAGACAAAATTAATGGGACTGTACGTGAGAAACATTCCCACAAGACAAAATTCAAAACCTTGTTCTAGTGTCACCAGAGCAATATCGAAAGCGATACCCTCATCTTCCTCGTCATCTAGGTATCGTGGTTGATTTTCTTGATCCATATAAGATAAATCAAAACAAACAAAAAAGAACAAAAAACTATGGACTCATGCTACAGGAGCATATGATAAAACCTAAGACTTTTCTATTTCACCACTTGTTTTTTTATTGTCCCCAATTTTCGATATTAATATAAAAGATCCTAATATCATTTGATTTTGATGATAATATTCTAATAAAAATCAATATCTTATAATATTTTGACAATAACTTGATAATATTTTAATAATATCTTTTAAATTTTATTATTAATTTTTGATCCAGTTTATAATCACACCTTTTTAGGAATAAAAGTTCAAGATTGTAAGGATTCGTTTTAATTTTGTCATTCTTTATTTTATCTACTAGCAGTAACTAAATAATAAAAAGTAAGAGAATAAAGGTCACATTCTCTTTTCCACCTCTTTATTATTGATTACCAAATTACACTTAAATAAAAACCTAATAGTATACTATAATGCAGCCCTGTGCTCTCTCATACCCCTCGCCAAAATAATTTGAAGGGTTAGTTTGCGCTCTTATAGGGGTGTTGGTTACATTCTACTCGTGGTTGGATTAATGACTTGGGGAAAAAACTGGACTTCTTAGTGATTCATGTCATGTTATATTCAGATAGGTTCAAACTAAGGAGAGCATGGTTAGTATAAAGTGGATGAGATTGTTCGGATGTGCCATAAATAAAGTAATTGGAAGTATTTCTTTTATAACAAAGAATTGACAATTTAATACCTTAAAATTTTGTATTAAATATGATGTTTTTGTTATTTTATTAGATGTAGGTTCAAGTTTGCTCTCTGATAAGTCATTTAAAGAGTTGATTCGTCTTTAAGGTGTGCTCTTATAGGATCTTCGTTCTTAGTTATTCTAATTGAAGTAGCTTAAAGATGATATTTTCATTATAGCAAATAATGTATTTTTAATATTAACATTTGTATTAGAATATATGTCAAATCCTAATATTTTAAAGTAAATAAAAATAATTATAACGTTTCAAAATTAATTAATTTTAAACTTTAATTAATGAAATTTTTAATGAGGTTAAGACTCCATCTTATAAGTGTTATGTTAATATGTAACATTTTTTGTTTTTTATAAGTAGAACCCATAATGTCACATAGAACACACGTCACACCAAGTCTTACTAACTTAAAATAATCTTAATTAAACATAATTAACTCCAATTTCATATTTATCCTAATTAGTCATAGTTTTAAATTAAACTTAATTTCAGTTTTACCTAATTAACCCTAACTTACCCTATTATGAAAATTCCAATTTATTTGAAAATCCCAACAATTTAACTGAAACTGAATATGGAATTCATCCCCAATCACAACTGTGACTCCCCTCAAACTATTGAAAAATCTCACAACACATGAACCTTAATTGCACGACCTATCCTTTTGTGAAATTTCCTTATCATCTCTTCATTTTCTCCCTTCTTAATGGACATATCGTTTGTGATTTATCTTTATCTAAAAATCAATGCCCTCCTTCATGAAAATCTCTTCGTCATCTCTTCATTTAAAATCCCTAGTTAAGCGACTGAAATCCCAGTATGTTAGTTCACCCCATCTTTATCTCCTCTATTACATCTCCTCGTCATCTCTTAATGTATTTTGTTCTATGTTATATCATTGGTTATAGGTTATATATATATATATATATATATATGTTGACTTATGACATATTTTGATATCCCATATTGGAATATTATGAAGATGGGAGAGTCTCCTTAAGTTTTAAAAAGAGGGTTTCTTCATTTTGTTAATCATCCCAACTTTTTTCCATTTGTAATATTTCTCTTCAAATTAAGTGAAATATCAATTTAGTAGTGTTTGAGGAAGTAGGCATAATTGACTAAACCTTGTTAAATACTGTTATTCTTTATTTGTCTATTTAATAGCTATTATCGGGTATAGTTTTAGTGAATTATTGTGCTATTAAATTACATATATAGGATAATTCTGTCTAGGAGGTTGGATTTTAAGTGAGACCGTTTGTGACCCCTTTAGTCTTTCCTGGGAATTTACCTAGTGTGATTTTTAGTATAATCATTCATACTATATTCACCTAGGCAATAATGCTAAAGGTGAATTTGTTCTTATTAGTGAAAATTAACTCAAGTTTTCGCAACAACTGGTACCAAAGCCAAGGTTTTTTGTTAGTATGCTATGTGGTTGTAGTGTGGTCTGATCTTCTACATCAGAAAAGATTTTTCCTTAGGCTATTGACATTCTACATTGACAGTTATTGAATAGTAATTATAGCAGAGATGACAGAAATTAGATATGTAACACCCCAACTCCCGCCGGACCCGAACCCGATATCGACAGTGATATCCGGATCCGTGCCCCGCGAAGGTGGC
>JANQBM010000220.1:5507123-5524080 GCA_025594535.1 Erythroxylum domingense | reverse complement strand
TAAAAAATTTACCTGAAAAAGTGCTTTTTTGAAAAGCTCCAAATTTGAGCTTTTGAAAAAGCTGTATTTTAGCTTTTTAAAAAGTTATTTCTACTCCAAAAGTACTTTTGAAGTTTACAGCCAAACACTCACTTTTTCCTTAAAATAGCTTTTGCGGTGGAAAAAAGTACTTTTCCACTTGCAAAAAACTGAACCAAACGCACTCTAAGACTTCTAGAAAGACTCCTATTCTAGTTGTTTTTATTAACAAAATATAACAAAAATTAGTGCAAAAATAATAGGGAAATAATAGATTTCTACTAAAAATAAAATACTCCTCTAACAGACTCTAACATGTGTTTAATTGTTGATACATTTAATCATTTACATTTTGCGATTAATGATATGAAAATGTTTAAAATACTCACTTTAATTCACATATGAATTTAGGTACAATTTAGAGTAAAGAAATTGTAATGTATTAAAGAAAAAAAAGTCATTTGCTTTATTTTTATTATTTGTAAAAACTTCTAGAGTTTGTTTCGCCTTATAACATGCATCACAAGGTTCCAACAAATCATTGTCACTACCAAAATCAGAAAAATAATACAATATTTGTTCATAAGGATGCCCCAGTCTTCTATGCCATAATTTTTACGTGTTTATATGACTCCCGTTTTATTTGCTTTAACTGGTACCGTTGTCTACAAAAGATAACTCTATCATGCTCTTCACTTGTAATCAAGGTCCCCAAAGTCCAATCTTGTATCACACATAGTATACCAGTGAAAGTGACGATGCAATTCATTCTCTTAACATTTTATGTACATACAATAAAGTGCAATGCAAATGTGGCACAAAGAGAACATTACGCAAATAAACTTTCACCCAAAGGTAATTTTCCTTCCTTTATCACAATTGTTTGCTTCTCAATGGGAAGTCCTATTGGGCATGGCATGATTTTGTAAACATCAATCAATAATTCATTGTCTCCATTTTTGTGATGGGATGTTTTGGAGTCAGTTAACCATTCACTTAAATTTTTCTAATCAGATAAATGTTCAATTTCTCCTGATTTATGAGCATTAAAGAAATTAATTTGCATTACCCGTTAGTCTCCAGTTTAACCCGAGTATGCCACTGTGGTCAGATTTATTTATAGCAGCAGCTTACTGCCCATCACTTATAGTAGCCTGGGTTGTGTTCGCTCGAGTCACTATTCCACATCCACCACTATTAGTCCCTCTTCAATCACAACCCACTCTTTTTCTAGTTGCTCGAGGACTGTCAACCCACCATTCAGGGTATCTGATGATCTGAAAACAGTCCTTTGTTTTATGTATATTTTTATAATAGTGAGAACAATTGTTGCCCTTATCTTTTGAACATGCAGCAGCAACAACCCAAACTTCCACCCCCGCCTATGCTGCAAAGCCTACAGCATCCCCATGTTCTTCCTTACTTTATGCTATATGCTTAGGTGTTGTTCCTCTTGCGAGATCATTGAGCATGCTCAGCTTAGGCTCCGTAGTTGTTCCATGTTTAAAATATTGGATTGAATGGTCCTATTTACTACATCATCGAGACTAATTAGGAATTCATAGATTCATTATTTTCCAAGCTTCTTTTCTAGTTTAGCCGCTACATTGACACATTGGGACTAGTTTATAATTGACTAACTTGTCCCACATGATTTTTAGTTTTCCAAAATATGTTATGATAGTATGCCCTCCCTATTTGGCTGCTACAAGATCAGCCTTGAGCTAGCAAACATATGGTCCGTTCCCAATAAAAAATCTTTATCGAAGATCCTCCCATAATCCTCGCATATTATCCATATAAGTTATAGTAGAACGTAACTTTGGTTTAATTGTATTGAGGATCCAAGCAATTAGCAATGAACTCACCATATACCACTCTTCAATTCTTGGTGAATTATCCTCTAGTTTGGACAAAGTTTCGTCAATAAACTTGAGCTTTTTCTTAGTCCGTGTAATACGTAGTATAGACTTTATTACATACTCAGGATCATAAATGAAAGGGTTACAAAGGAAGGAAATGTGGAATACCTAATTTTGATTCTATCTCTGATTTCGATGCCGTTTTCGAGCTCCAAACGATCACGAATCTCCCGGGACCTTTACGGAATATGTTTCCCGACACATAGTCTAGGCCTTTCTACAATTTTCTCAATACATAAGTTCTCTTAAAGGGTTAGAGAATCTATATGCTTACGATTGATATATGAGTAACTGAAGGAGACCTTAGCTTATATATATAGCTTCCATATAGACCTTCCCCATCACAAGTCTAATACAGACCAGGTCCATACTAAAAGGGATCCATTTTTTACTCGGACTTCAACCCATTAATTTAGATCATTTATTGGGTCACTTTATTACCTTATCTGGATCAAATTACGAAACTTAACTGATAATTTATTGAAAAGACAAAATTACAATTAATAGTTGTCCACTTAATAGGAAAAAGACAAAAATATCCCTAGGGACACAATTGTCTAACATTCTCCCCCTTGGAAAATTATTAATTGCAGTTTTACTCAACCTCAAAACAGTTTAAAAGCTCGATTAAGTCATGATATTGTATTGGTACCAAATTTTACAAACGTTTGATCCAAAAGTAATGAAAGTCCCACATTTCGTCCTACAAGGCTTTCAATACCAAAAAATATCAAACATATGTGTCATGTGTGACATAGGTCCAATATAATAACAAATATCTAATACCTTACTAACATGAATGGGAAAATAGAGTGTGGCAGACTAGGATGATACCTTTATGATCTAATACGTATCATCTTCATCTGTAAGTCTCGATTTCTCTAACTTTATGCTAAACTGCATGTGCTAAACTGCATCATAGAAATCTTGTTTTCTCTCACCGAATGCTAAACAGCATTAGAGAAAATTTGTTTCCTCTCACCAAATGCTAAATAGCATTAGAGAAAAATGTTATATTCTCTAACCAAATGCTAAACTGTATTAGAGAACCTTTATGAGATTAAAAAACTTATATCCTCCTATCTCATATGAAACTTTAAGGATATCCATATAAATTTTAGGTGTTTAATGACATAGGCTCAAGGTCAATCTTTATAAATGTCCAATGACCTTTAAAAATTAAGATCAACATAAATCTTAAGACTTCCACATGTATTATGACTATATATAAGAACATTTATTACTGAGGATAAAAGAATATAATCATCTTTATTAATTAATAATCATAATGTCATAACACATCAAAATGTACAAATATTTAAGGAGCAAAATACAGTGATCCCTAACTATTGTTGTCTAAGGACTTCAACACGCCTATACCGGATACATGTCTAACAAACACTAGTGGGTGAAGTCCTTTAGTCAACGAATCAGCTAATATCTCCTCAGTCTTGATGTGCTCCACTTAAACATCACCTTTTTTGATCAACTCTTTTATGGTTAAATACTTGACCTCTAAATGCTTAGACCCTATGATACTCTTATTGTTGTTACTGAACAGCACTACAACAAGCTTATCACGATATAACCTTATGGGTCTAGCGATCGAATTCACCACAAACAACTCAGAAATCAAGTTTCTGAGTCAAACTGCCTGTGTAATAGCTTCATAATATGCAACAAACTTTGCTTGCATAGTCGAGAAAGTCACCAGTGTCTGTTTGATACCCTTCCACGATACCACATCATCTACCAACATGAAAGTGTATCTTGAAGTAAATTTGTGATCAATTGGATACATAGCAAAATCAGAGTCTGTATATCCTGTGAGGTTCAAATCGTTGAATTTTCTATATGTCAACGTATAATCCTTGGTACCCTTTAGATATCTCAACACTCGTTTGATTGCATTCCAATGGTCCACACCTAGGTTAGCTAGATATCGACCTAGTAGTCCAACAGCAAATACAATGTTTGGTCTAGTGCTCACCTGGGCATACATCAGGCTCCTAACAGCACTAGAATACGGGACATTCCTCATAGCCTCTCTCCCAATCTCATTCTTTGGACGTTGTGCCAAAGATAATCTCTCTCTATGAGAGATAAGTGCTACAACAGGTCTACATTCAGCTATATTAAACCTTTGTAGCACACACTCAATGTATGCGCTTTGCGAGAGGCTCAATGAGTGTTGAGATCTATCTTGGTAAATCTGTATACCGAGGACAAAAGATGCTTCACCCATATCCTTCATGTCAAAATATTTGGCCAAAAGTTGCTTTACCTCATGCAACATGGTCCAATCATTTGTCGCGAGCAAGATATCATCAACAGACAGTAGCATGAAGATGACTTTGCTCCCCCTGACCTTATAGTATAAGCATCTTTCGACTTTGTTTTCTACAAAGCGGAATGAGGTCAAAACCTCATCAAACTTTAGGTACCACTGTCTGGAAGCTTGCTTCAAACCATATATTGATTTATTCAACTTGCAAACCTTGTCAGTTGCATCTTAATGCTAAAATCCTTAAAGTTGCTCTATATAGACCTCCTCATAAAGATCACCATTCAAGAAAGAGGTCTTAACGTCCATCTGATGTAGCTCCATGTCATTATGAGCTACTATTGCCATAATCACTCTAAATGCATCCTTCGAGAATACAAGAGAGAAGGTAACATTGAAGTCAACTCCTTCTCCCTGAGTGAATGCCCTGGCAACTAGACGCTCCTTAAATCACTCAACTTGACCCTGTGTGTCCTTCTTGGTCTTAAATAGCCACTTGCAACTGACAGGCCTGCAATGTTAAGGTAAATCAACAAGCTCTCATCCTTATTATACCTTATAGATTGCATCTCATCCTTCATTGCTTCTTACCACATATCTGTATGGGGTCCAGAAATGGCTTCTGTAAAAGTAGCTAGATCTACAACATATCCTATTTCATAGTCTTACTCACCCAAATAGACTATGTAATCTGATGAGATAGTTGTTCGCCTCTCTCTAATGGATCTGCACAACTGCATAGGCTCTTGTACCTCAGAAACTTCTTCCTAAATAGGTATAGGTTCCTGTGCCTTCATAGGCACGGTACTCGGACCTTCATCCACCGGAGCTAACTGTATGAGAGGCGGATACGAAATAATCGTAGTATCTGTCCTGCTATCTTTTGAAGGATGTGAGGATCCTCCCTCATCATAGACATTGTATTCCAGAAACTTCGTCGTCTGTGATTCCACTATTCTAGCCCCTCCTTTTCTATAGTAAAATCTGTAATCCTTAAAGTGGTCGAAATAACCCATTAAATAGCAGCGAGTGAAACGAGGTTGCAATTTTCTCTCATAAGGATTATATAACCTTACCTCAGCAGGGCAGCCCCACACACGAATGTGTGCAATGCTTGGCTTTCAGCCCTTCCATAGTTCAAAAAGTGTCTTTAGTACTGACTTGCTTGGGACTTTGTTTAAGATATATAATATCGTCTTGATGGCTTCACCCCAAAGGTATTCAGGTAGGTTACTCCTACTCTGCATTGACCTCGTCATATTCTTTAGAGCGCGATTGTGCCTTTCGGTCACACCATTTTGCTCAATACTATCTGGCATAATGAACTGAGTCACTGTTCCAACTAATTCCAAATAACTGGCAAACAGACCATTTTCTTGTCCTACAACCTCATGTCTGCCATAGTATTCCCCTTCCCTATCAGATCTGAGTATTTTTATTGATTTTTTCAATTGATTCTCAACTTCAGTCTTAAAGATCTTGAACTTATCAAGAACTTCAGACTTCTCTTTAAGCAAGAACATATAACCATAACGGGAATAATCATCTATAAATGTCAGAAAATATCTAGCATTGCACAACGTGACCATATAGGGACCACTAACATCTATATGTATGAGGTCCAATAATCTTGAAGCACGAGTTGACCCCTTCTTCCTTATCTTGGTCAACTTACCCCTACAACAATCGACACATGTCTCCAGATTACTGAAGTCCAAAGTTGGGAAAATGTTGTCCTTTATCAATTTCTCAACCCTCTCCCTAGAAATGTGGCTAAGACATTTATGCCACAACATGTATGATGTGTCCTTTATGAAGGTTCTCTTTCGAGTAACAAGTTCGGAAACATAAGAAGAGGCATACATTTCATTAGGAGTAAGACACATACTATATAATCTGTAAGATAAGAAGGCAGTTTTGATATGTCTTGTATTGATAGAAATATTTACAACTAAATTATCAAATACAAAATGATAACCTTCTTTATCCAAAACTGATACAGAGATCAAGGTTCATTTAAAAGACAGTATATAAAATGTGTCTCGTAAATACAATACAAACCCTGTATTGAGGTTTAATCCTACATTTCTTACATACAAAACGTCCATATCTTCATTGTTGTCGACCATCAACTTCTCCTCTCCTCTAGTCGGCCTTCTCCTAGATATGAAGCTCTGCATCATGGAAGCAACATGATTAGAAGCTCCACTATCTAACCACCAAGAACTTAATGTGGTTATAGCTACATTGGATTCATGAATCATAAAGGCCCAGAAGTTACCTAAAAGTTCCTGCTTGACCTTACATAGCTTGTACTTCGGGCAATCAGACTTCCTATGCCCTTCTTCTTACCAAAGAAGCACCTCATACTCTTTAGGTCATGTGGGCCCTTTGCAATGCTGGACTGCCCACTTTGAATCTGAGGAGACGGTTTAGGTTTCTTACCCTTACCCTTGGGTTGTTGGGGTTTAGCCTTCTCCTTATCCTTTGCAGCTGTAAACATGGTTGTATGAGAAGAACTTTTGATCTTCTCCTCTGCTACAGTACATCAGAAAATCAAGGCATTGATGTCTCATTTCTCATCCTGTGAGATGTAGGAGGTGGCCAACATCTCAAACTCCTAAGGAAGAGTGTTTAATGCCTGATGCACTATAAACGAGTCAATAATCAGTATATCCAGTGCCTTTAGCCTACTTTGAAAATGCACCATCCAGATGATATATTCTCGAATGCCTCCCTCTCCAGTATACCTCATGGAGAACAATTCCTTAATCAAGGTGCTTTGCTCAGCATGAGAAGGCACCTTTTACCTCCGGGATATGTTGTCTATGAACTCCCTCGCTATGGTCGTGTCTGGTAATCATATCAACAGATGATCAGGTATCGTCCTCTTAATGGTCAAATAGCATATCCTATTTGACCTTTCCTAGGTCACCATCGTTGGTTTGTCAGCTTCTGAGTTGACATCTGTAAATGGGGGAGGCCTCTCGATGTGTATGGCTATGTTGACATCTTCCATTTCCAATGTAAACTCAACATCCTTCTTCCACTTCTTAGAGTTGAAACCATTTAATCTTTTAGTGATGATAGCAATGTTGTTCACAGAAAAGGTGACTGAAAAATAGAAAAGACAATGTAAAGATCAACATAAATGCAGGACAACAACGATACTTTAAAGCATTAAAACAGTATCTATACAGAGAATCCGATTACACATATTATGAAACACTTGTGGGCTGAATACATAATATATGCAATTAGATCTCCACATAAAAGCGATCAAAGTACAAACCATCAACTCTCATGACACTATCATCTGTGGGTGAATAGATCATTTAAGCAACGGTCTTCATCTATCTAATGCTTTTATGTACATCTCAAAATCTCATATAAGGTCAACACTTGTGGGTAGAATAACCAAATATGAGACCAGAGACATTCCCAAACATGCAAGTGATACAATCCAAATACTAACTCGAAAGGCTACTATGATGATTACAATTTTATCAGTACCCAAAAAGTATCACAAACACAAAGGATACAACCTTATGTTATCCTCACATTTTATATGGGCATCATATATGTGAAAATTAATTATAAATGAAAAAACCAAATGCACAATCAAATAATCACATGCAAAAATTGAAAACATCGTCTTTAAAATTTATTTGAGACTTTTATTCAAATTCTCAATGAGAGTGTCTATCATACTTTTCCGAATACCGAACCTACCACACAAGACATAAAACTTTAAGTGTCTCTCTTATGTGCAGTTCGGAGTACGAAAATGCACTCAAAATCAGCTTTAAAAACTTTTCCAGAATCCAATTACCAACGTAATAAATCCAGAAAAAATAGAAAATCACTTTAAAAATTTTCTCGACCTAAAAATTGACCCAAAAAGACCATAGATAGCTTTATGGGGATTTCTAAAATTGTTCTTCTTTTTTTTGTACTGTAGTTCGTACGACTAAGTCGACACGTGTTAGATGCGTTTGGTGCGTGCATAGCACATACCCCCACATGCAAATGCGCGTCTACTGTAGAGCGTGCCGCCATGTGTTCGCAATCCGACGGGTCATGTGTCTTGACGAATGAAGCTCGTGCATGGCATGCGCCCAACGTGCCACGCTCATGGGAGCGTGGGTCAAGGGTCGCGAGTCGAAGGTCGGGCCAATCACACCCCGCTACCCCCGGCTATTGTAGCAGCGTCGGGAGCGAGAACTGACGTTTCGTCACTCACCACTGTCGAAAGCGATTTTTAACATCCCGAAATGTCATTTTTCGCTCTGTTTTGCTCTTTTTCGACCCATTTTTCATAGCTAGCCTTATGCATACCACTTTTACATAATCATATACGTTAAAAAACTGAAAAACGAATCAAAAACTGAGGAAAATCATATAAGATGAAAATTTGAAAAACCTTTGTTTTTGGCAACCCGATCACGTAACCGCTCTGATACCACATATAATACGTAGTATAGACTTTATTACGTACTCATGATCATACATGAAAGGGTTAAAAACGAAGGAAATGCGAAATACCTGATTTTGGTTCCATCTTTGATTCCAATGTCATTTCTGAGCTCCAAACAATCACAAATTTCCTGGAACCTTTACGAAATATGTTTCCCGGCATGTGGGTTAGGTTTCTACAATTTTCTCAATACCTAAGCTCTCTTAATGAGTCAGAGAATCCGTATGTTTTCGATTGATATATGAACAACTATAAGAGATCTTAACTTATATATATAGCTTCCATATCGGGTTTTCCATTACAAATCTGATATGGATCAAGTCCACACTAAAATGAATTTATTTTACACCCAGATTTCGACTTATTAATTTAGATTATTTATTAAGTCACTTTATTACTCTTATTTAGATCAAATTATGTAATTTAACTGATAATTTATTGAAAAGATAAAATTATAATTAATAGTTGTCTACTTAATAGGAAAAAGACAAAAATATCCCTAGGGACAAAAATGTCTACACGTAGTGCATTTCCATTGCTCTTCCTCATTCTTCATAGTTTTCACATTTGAGTTGCACAAGTTTGATCAACGTTCCCGAATTGTCCGAGGGTTGCGATTAGTAGGGTGAGAGAATCCCTGATTCTTTGTTATTCCCATCACTTCCTACAATCTTCCCCACCAACAATAGTGGTCAAAGTTCGAGTGTAATTTCTGTGGTTTTAGCATTCAATGAGCCTTTTGGGCTATGATACCATGAGAATTTCACAATGCTTTTGGTGGAGTGAAATCTGATTCTCGTTGATTCTAATACAACTTTGTGTACATCAATATATACAACTATACCTTCTTATCTTATGCCCAAAATGGAACAATCAACATCCTAAATAGATAACAAGAATAATTTGTCTTCTATAATACACTTAAAAAATATTTACACCTTATTCGTTCTTAAAATGCACATTTTATTCCTAAGGTGGACCCATACAATTGTCCAATAAGATATTTATTAAATTTAAATTAATTAAATAAAATAAAATTTAATGTATTTTATGTTAACTAAACTCAATAATTGCAAGTAGGGACAAACAAGAACTAGTACTCACTGCTCGATACACAAATACTGTACGTAACAAATGTTTTCCACTGGGGATGTCTAAGGTACAAACAGTCATACCACACACGGGAGTACGGGACTTCACTCTCTAATAATCTAAATTATCAATAAGATGTATACTATATACCATAAGGTACGCATATCAATGGAGGTGTGACCCAAACACGATTTGGTGTCATTCAAAGGTGAGCCACATCCATTCGAATACATTAGTGTATTACACCGACAACGAGCGGATCACTTCTTAAAAATTATTATAAGTACATAAATACATACATATATATATACATACATACATACATATATGTATATATATAATTTAAATATTTGAATTTCTTGAATTTAGTAAGTTATTGTGCTCTCAAAATTTATTTAATGTGTATTTAAAAGATAATAATTGTAGACTATGTCATTATCAAAAACTATTCAGTAACACTGTAAAAAATTGGTTTAATTAATTAGAAAAAATTTAAATGAATAAATTATTTAAATTATATAATTACTTGCAGTAAAATTTTATTAAAACGTATTTAATAAATTGTATTGTAAAGTCTCTCATTTTTAAAAAAAAATTTAGTGAAACTCTTATAAAGTAGTTTAAGTAATTAGAAGAAATTTTGTTAAATGATTTATTTAAAATACATAAATTATAAATTATTCTGCTTTCCCAAAAATTTATTTAGTAAGGCATTAGAAATGAAACTTACAAATTTTTAGTTATAAAAGAAAAGCATTCAACTGTCAGGAATTAACACCTATTAAAACAAATGAAAAATAAAACAAAATCATATAATCAAAATAAAATAAAATCATAAAACACGGTTTACGATTCCGTTACGAAAATTGCATAGAGCATTAACTTACAAACATACAGACCTACTTTAGTTACAGCTACTCGTAAGTTCCATTTGGCTTTCATACGAGGAGATAAGAGATGATCAACTTTTTTTGACAATAATGACAAGCTCTAATCCAATTCAGATTTTGTCCGCTAGCTTGTGTTTTGTCTGCCTCTAGTTTCTTGTGGAGTGGAGACGATTATGTCTTTCCTTCTAAATCATGTAGACGGTGGTGGTAAATGCTACTTTGAGAAGGATATCATTCTCATGGCCAGATCTGGAATGGCTTATTACCCAACTCAAAGTGTTGGATCGTTCTCCGTATGGCGTTGGAGTAGTCACCCAACGAATGACGTCATAGATGATAGACAAACCACCCAATGAATGACACGTAAACTGTAAATATTAGAGGGCCAATAGAGTTTTTGCACTGCTGAGTGCTGACACGTCAAAAGGGCGTGTTTCTACGTGATTCGTGGGTTGGCCGAGAACCGACGCTCATGCAAAAACACATGGGCACAGGTCATCAGTCCACCCACCGCTATTTTCAAAGCTAGCAATTAAGTAATTATCCTTAGAACATTAAAGTAAAAACACAACTAAGTATAAGATTTTCCTATTTATAATCTTAGAATCACGAAATTCTGCGAGAAAAAGGATATTCAAATTTACGTTTTTTGACCAGACTAATTTCAAACGGCTTGTTTGTCTTGTCTTCCGAACGCGGATAAGTCTCTTTCTTGTTCTTTCACGCGAAACAAAACTGCGAGAAGACGAAACCCGAAAATTCCATCTGAGAAGAAGAAAAGCACATTTTATAATATAGGAAGATAAAAGATGCACATGATCATAAAATTGCGAACGACGATGAGATCAACGAAACTCCATCTAATGCGCTATTTGCTCCCCCTATCACGCCAACCCATTTCTTCTTATTATTCTTCTTCTATCTGAATCCATCTTCTCTTTTATACACAAAGGTGATTGATTTCTAATTCTTTCGTTGAATTTTCGGTTTTCATCATAGTTGTATTAAGTTGGGGCATTTCCAAAGTCTTCACCTTTTCTGATTGTTGAAGCAACGGTGGATTGGTATTTTGAATGATCTATCCTTTTTTTTTTTTATCCTTTTGTTTTTGTGGTGTTTGAGATGTGGGGTGGCGTCGGTAGTGGGTGAAAGTTGAATCATTCCTCCCTTATTTGTTTTTTAAGCAATGCACACTTACTCCACTTTACTTAATTCCGATTCGTTAACGACTTTGATTGAATCTATTGTTTGTTTGCACTTTGAAGGTTGGGATTTGCATAAAGTAAAGAGAAGCCTAGCTCTGCAATTGGACTGATGTGTGATGCAGAGATCACGTAGAGCTCTTCAACAAAGAAGAGCTTTAGAGAGGACTCTCACTGGAAAGAATCGCTCTCGCTTGCGCTTGCTTTCTCTGTCTCTAATTTTTGTTTCGTGGGTAATTGTCTTCCTATTGAGTTCCCGGTTCAATGGCGGTGATGCTTATGTGGGTGAGTTTTCTGTTCAATTCTCTACTTCTATTTGTATCATCGTCATTTATTTCTCTGTTGCCTAGTTTCTTTGAGATGATAGTTTGTTTCCAGAAAAAGGAACGGTGATGATAGTTTGTTTCCAGAAAAAGGAACGGTTTCTTTTTCCATTGTTAGTTGGATTGCAAGTGGACTGTCTAGTTGATTGTGGACATATGTGATCGCATTTCTAAGAGTCGTGACTTAGTTTCAGCTATTAGAAAAATATAAGAACGGGCATTTGCTATCTGTGTTCCTCTTCACTGGTTTCTGGGAACATATTTCTGTATGCAGTGGCTCCCAGCTTGTAAGAGTGCATGTATGTTGTGGCACTAAGATTTGTGCTTTATTATTGGTGCATGATTACATTAGCGAATTTGTGTTTCATCGCCTTACATCACAATCGTAGTTACTTTCAAGCTCATTGATATTTGTCCTGATGTAGATGGATATATAATACCTTCAATTAGCATATCAATGTGGAATGCTGACAGGCTTGATGATACAAAGAACTTGAACTCCATAGAGAAAAATCCACCAAAAGATAGGGCTTCTCTCCAGCCTGGTGGTAGTTCAGTTACTGATGGTGCTGAAAACGAAGGATCCTATGATGGTTTGCTTGCTAGTGAAGAAAACACAAATGATGCCTTGTCTCTTGAGCAACCTGAGGTAAACTCTGGTTCAGTTATGAATTCTGAAAATAATCCTTTAAGAACTGGGCGCCTATCTCGTGTTAGACTTCCTGGTTTTGATGAATTCAAAAGCAAAGCACTCGGCTCTAAGAGCAAATCTGGGACAAGTCAAGCTGGAGGTGTGACTCATAGGGTGGAGCCTGGGGGTAAAGAGTACAATTACGCTTCTGTTTCAAAGGGGGCAAAGATTTTGGCTTTTAACAAGGAAGCAAACGGAGCAGCAAATATATTGGGCAGAGACAAGGACAAGTACCTTCGAAACCCATGTTCTGTGGATGAGAAGTTTGTTGTGATTGAGCTCTCGGAAGAAACCTTAGTTGATACAATTGAAATGGCAAATTTTGAGCATCATTCCTCTAGTCTAAAAGATTTTGAACTACTTGGCAGCTTGGTCTACCCTATAGATGTTTGGGCCAATCTTGGAAATTTCACAGCTTCCAATGTAAAGCAAGCACAAAGGTTTACACTTCAGGATCCAAAATGGGTGCGGTATTTAAGGCTGAGTTTCTTGACCCATTATGGTTCAGAATTCTACTGTACACTCAGTGTCATTGAAGTTTATGGAGTGGATGCTGTTGAGCGCATGTTGGAAGATTTGATATCTGTTCCAGATAATTTGTTTGCTTCTCACGAAGGAAATGGTGAGCAAAAACACATTTCTTCTCAGTTAGCATCCAAGAAGGATGAAGATATATTTCAGGATTTGTACAAAAAAATAGAACCTGACTCTTCTGCTGAAAACCCAAAAGTGAAGCCTGAAAACTTTAATGGTAAAGCAGCCATTGCAGATGGAGAAATTCGCCATCAACAATCTGGCAGGATGCCAGGGGACACAGCTCTTAAAGTATTAATGCAAAAAGTTCGCTCTCTAGACTTGAGTTTATCTGTTTTGGGGCGATACCTGGAGGAAATCAATTCCATATATGGAAGCATTTTTAGAGATTTTGACAGTGATTTGCATGACAATGACATACTAATAGAGAAGATCAGATTGGACATAAAGAATCTACTCAAAAACCAGCAAGTTATAGTATGTGATCTCTTAGTTGATGCGAGTTTTGGTTTATGTTATATTCTGAGAAAGATACTTATTTTTCTCATGCTTTTTAACTCTTTGCAGGCCAACGATGTTGATGATCTTTTGATTTGGAAATCCTCAGTTTCCACACAATTAGATGCTCTCCTTAAGGACAACTTTCTCCTCAGGTACTTTTTATTTTTATCATCATCCAACGTTAACTCATAAGCATATCGTAATAGGTGTAAAAGATATTTATATTCAGTTTTCTTAGTTTCCTAAGTTGTTTAGTTGCAAATTATTATTGATTTTACATTGGAATTGAATTTGGAAAAATATATCTAGACCTTGTAACATTTTAAGGGATATTGATTAAGCTTTGTTTTAGCATTAAAGAGGGAATATAGTACATAGTGGGTTCTTGTAGGCATACAAAATATTTCTCAATCCACTAACACTCGGATATTCTGAATTGACTGTCACATTGATCCTACATGACAACCAAATCTATATAAGGTTTTATCAGTGAGGCACTTCATTTATTCTCTTCAACACTGTTCCTTTTCTGAAAGGGGAGGAGTTATGTTCTGAAATATTATTGTATGCTTACATATTACGTGAAGGATAGGCTTTGATTAATTAGTGAATTACAGGTCTTATAATTTGTTTGGCACGCACTAATGGCCAAACTTTCCTTTTGTTAATGTACTTAAATTTTGGATTACATTAGCATGTTGCATCTTATATTTTTATATGGAAGCTACATGCCAATTGTGGACTTGCTACATTTCAATCGTGTGTATATTGAACAAAATTGAATGGATCTCTTAGCTACCATGGGCATTTGAAACAATGCATACGAAGTATTTCTTCTATCTGTGTCCTTTATCTGCAAATTTTGAATGGATTGAATTTGATCATTCTCTTTTGTCCTTTATCTGCATCACTTATCATTCTAATATGGTTGTTTTGTTAGCTTCTGTTTGCTTTCCATATGTTTGTATTCTTGTTTTGATCACTAAGTCACCCTGGCAATTTGCAGGTCAACCATTGAAATAATAAGAGAGAATCAGGCATCTATGGAGAATAAGGGGATGGTGATATTTCTAATATGCCTAATTTTTGGGTTTTTGGCCTTCATGTGGCTACTGGTAGATATGTTGAGAAGAATATATTTTTTATTTAGTGTTGAAGATACAAAAACATCCGGGAAATTTTGTTTCATGAGCTCTTCCTGGATTTTACTATTGAGCTGTAGCGTCATTATGTTGATATTAGCATTATAATCTTTTGCTCCATATGAAGTTGCCTCCGGTTTTGTTTTGAATTGGGGACCTCGGGATCTTTTATTAAGAGACAAAATATGAACTGGTGTAATGTCTTCCCAGCTGGTCTTTGAATAAATGACATTGAAAAGAAAGAAAAAAGAAAATATATGATGCATGCCAAATAGTCTCTAGTTTCTAAGCTATTTCACCAACTTTGGAGACTTGCTATTCTACTAATTTATGACCTCATCCTGTAACTATATCGCTGCAAATGGTTAAAAGCAGCAAGCACATGGCAGTAACCTTGAGAGTATCTCTTCAAGTTTTTCCTTTGGTTAAAGACCTAAGACAATTCATGTCTGGCTTAAAGTATTGTTCCCTAATAACAATGCCTCTAGAGATGGCAGTAGGTCAGCTTAGGCTTGGTCGAGTTTAGTTTGTCTGCATATATTTTAGTTAAAATTTAAAAAATAACATTGTTTTTTTCTTAATTCAATTCGAAATTTGGTCATTGAATCTATTAACTTCAAATCGGACCAGGATTTAGACTCCAATATCTTGCCTCGGGAGAATCTAACACTCTTTCAACTTGTTGCTTATAGCAGGTTAATTTGAAGTATAAATGTGTAGGTGTTAAATATGTGAAGTATTTGAAATCAATTGTAATTAATTAGTTTGTAGAATAGTTCTTGCACTATTTATGTAACTAACCTCTTGCATTCTCTTTTCAATGATGTATTCAATCAAGAAACATAGTTGTGATCACAAGCACGTATTGGTCGACACTCAAATCCACTTTTGCTTATTCGAATTCAATCGGCTCTAAACCCATTACTTCGGCCAGAACAAGGTTTGAGTTTGTCAATTAACCTTTATTTTTTAAGATTCTTTTCTTAGTTGAGCATATGTGTAGCTAGAAATTTGTGCATCTTGTACTCTTACAAAGATATACTATAGAGAATTCTCATCATATGGTATCTTTAGATGTTAAAAAATTTACAAAATAATCTAAAGATTAGCCTTTTACTTGAACCAGTCCATCTTTTTTTCATCTGTTCTGCTTTTCAATCATCCTGTCTAACGTTTACAAGATAATTAACATTCCTAAACAATATGAATACCACAACAAGCTTGTGTACATACACTACTATTACTCAACCTCCTCCTTCGTATTCTCACTCCATTCAGGTCACCACTATTAAATTAAATGGAGAATATCTATACTAGTCTTAATTTATGCGCATGTATATCCGTAGTAAGAGCAAAATTGACTACTCAAAAACAAGCAAGAACTTAGAAAGAGTGATCCAATTTTTCCAATATGGTGCGCAGAGAATTCGATAGTGATGACATGGTTGGTGAACTAGACAGGAGAGGACATAAGCTTCAATTCAACTACTTGTGTTTATCATACAAGAAAGGAGCTTTATGACAATGTCAGTCAAACGGACTTTTAACTTGTGAAATAAATCTCAAGAATATGAGTTATCGTTGAAGCTTGGTGAAATTTGTCGAGGTGAGGATATGATCACTAAATATTTTAATTCTTTGAAACATCTTTAGCAAGATTTGGATCTTCTTAATGATTAAGAGTGAAAATCCTCGTAGGATTATAACCATTACAAGAAAACTACAAATTACTGTCTTCTTCTGTTGCTTCCATTGCAACTGTTCCTGTTTCTTTTGAAATTGTATGGACAAGACTTTGGTCCAGAACTTGGTTAAGACCACCTGGTAATGCTAACTTCAAATTGTGAAAGTGTTAAACCGTTTAAAAAACATTTCGTCAGT
>JANQBM010000220.1:5433069-5453677 GCA_025594535.1 Erythroxylum domingense | reverse complement strand
GGGAAAGAAGCGTATTTGGTTGAGTATCCAAATGCAATTCATACGTTCTATGCATATCCAGAGGTGCAAGAGTCACATCTGTTCATCGAGGAGGTGAGTAAGTTTGTGCAAAAGATATCAGCTGATAGCCAATAAATGAAAAAAAAAAAAACTTGTGATGTTGCTCTACAATTACTGTTCGTGGGTTTGATGTGCACAAGTTGTTTTCTATCAGATCGTATGTTTCTCCAATCTGTTTTTCGTATCAATAATAAAATTCAGTGTTCAAGGATCTTGACAAACTGGTAGTAAGATTTGAAATTTAGAGTTGTTGATTTCTCCATTTGTCTTGTGTTATTCAGAAATATCAGAATGCCCATGTCCATCCCATACCTTGAACATAAAACTTCAAAGTTCTGTTCATCATTTCTTGAAATTTTCATGAATATAAAAGGATGAAAATACTGAATTTTTAAAAAAAATTGATCGAGGGCGTAGCTTAATGATTGACAAGCTCTCCTTAAAAGCAAGAGATTCTAGCTTCAGATTGAGTTACTAGACCTGTTTTCAACCGAAATATACATAATACCAAATTGAAAACAATTTTCATTAAAGTAGGTTTGTGTTATTATTTAATTATTCTTTATGTCATGTGTCCATTTCAGGATGAAAAAATATAACATTATTACTTTAATACTACCTATACTACCATGGAACACAAGATTTACTACAACATAATTGGCTATGTTTTCTTTAGCTACGAATTAAAAATCGTCGCAAAAAGGCAGCTATTTGCAATGAAACACAAAATTGTCACTAAAAGCCTAGCATTTAGCGATGTTTTGCACAATAGTCACTAAATGATAATATTTAGCGACGATTACAAAGAATTGTCGCAAAGTAAGCAACTTTTTGTGACAGTTTACACGTTTTGTCACCAAATGTTCAACTTTTTGTGACGACTTTGCAATTTCGTCACCAATGTGCTATCATTTCACGAGGATTAAGCTAATAGTTAGCAAAATTTGAGTTCAATTAATATGTTTTGCGACGATTAGTAGTTGATATCATTTGGTAACCAATATGTAAATCTTCAGTTGAAGTTAAGCTCAACGAAGACATTTCGCAAAATGTGCAATTTTTTGCGACATAATTTGCAGTTTTGTCGGTAAGATAATAGATTGAGCGACGATTAGCGAAATCATCGCAAAAAGTAACATTGCAAAAAATTATAGTTAAATAGTTCATATAACATGATAATTTCTTAGGGAAATTTTAATGAATTTTTGTATATGATAGTATTCTTAAAAATAATAATGTTTTAAAGATAAATTTTTTAATGCTAAGTGTAGTTATATTAATCCCAATTAAGGTTAATTATAATTGACATTTATATGATTTTTCATATTTTTTCATTTGCCTTGTTTATAAATTTGTTTAAATAGCTAAAGCATTTAAATTCTATTAATTTGTTTACATCTATGGATTTATACACAAATGATTCTTTAATGATGCCTATTATACATATTAGTACTACACTTCCGTTCATACAAAAATTTCATGAAAATATAATAGAGCATCTAAAAATTGTAAAATGTTTTCAAAGTTTTAACCATTTTGTTGAAAAGCACATGGTAGGTATTTTAAAATTTAAAAAGTAAATATATTTTGAACATAAAAGGATAATCATACCTAAAATTTAAATGTTTTATAGGATCAAAATATCATAAATTTACATTAACTACTATATATTCTTAATTGTTAATAATAATTAACAATAAAATAATATGTATAGGTAAGTAGAAAAAGATGTTAATTAGAAGTTTAACAATTCTTACAAAGAAAATAATAAATAAAGTTCAACGCCTAATATTCCATTAAAAAGGAAAAGAAATAATTATTTTTTGGATTCCCAATGACATTAGAGTCAGTAGAAAAGTTGAAGGGGTTTCTAATGTTTGGATTCCTAAGAAGCCTCCTTGTATGCTCTAAGCCATCAATTGAAATAGCTAAAGATCGTCCCTCAAGATCTGGTGAATTGACACCCTTTTCTAACAACTTATTTACTTTAACTAAATTTGCAGAAGATACAATGAATGATCCCTCAAATGCAATATACATGACGATATTAGATGAACCACACGTACTAAGCATTTTAGCTAATGAGCAAAGATAATAGAACAATCAAAACTAAATCAAACGATATTAAGAAGTCAAATTCAACCGCATGCATATCCGATTGATAAACATTATGATCGTCACGATGAACATATATAGTTTTTGCAATTGACTACTGTTTTGAAACAACCGATTCCCCTAATGCTATATGAACCATGGGACATCACCACCGCCTCCATTTCTATCTATATTCTCTTAAAGATTCAAAGAAGCTTAACATAACATATAGTATATATAATCATATGTTCATATAATAGCTTTATAATAGAAAATGAGATATTGATAATAAAGAAAGAGAGATAGTTTGGATGATACTAAGAACCTTAAAGAAGAAGATTGGCCATTGAAGGAAAGCTATTATTAGTGTATGAAGAGAGGATTTATTCTGCATTGATTTGTTCTTCATCTTGGATAATTTTGCCATATTCCTCCCAATAGAGCTCATTCCCACCATTAAAAACTAATTGCCATGTCAACATCCATGACGAATTAATATTAACAGTTTAATTATGAAAACTCAATAGAAGAATTCTTATTTGAATGTTCCAACATTCTAGCAATGTTAATTGACTAATCTAACAAGTGAGACTACTTCATATGATAAGGTTAAGAATGTTAACTATATATGTACTATGTTTAGGGGATGCATAAACATCCCTTACAGCTTCGAAATATGATTGCTTCTATGTACATTAACACCCTTGTAGAATCCTCTAATGATAATAGTTTTGTAATTGTGATTTAGCTTTAAATTATCTTAATAATTAGGTTATTAGTTTTGAGCTACTCCATTATATATTTGTTTTCAAATGTGTATATGCTAAAAGATTTGGTCTTTTAAGAATAAGAGTAATAGGTTATTAGTTTTGAGTTTTAAATATTGTTATGTCTAACACAGAGACACAATTGACCATATTTCTGGTTTAGACCATTTGACTTTTAATTGTTATGTGTAATCACAACCTCATTATACGTTGAAATAAAGTCATTTTGATGGATACATCTATATACTATAAGTGGTACAATCAAATGTAAATATGTACATAAACATCCATTGCAAAGTTGGCCTTCATTTAAGCATTGCATCAAACAACTAGGAGGCTTTACTCAAATAAGCATGGAAGGTGGAAAAAAACTTCAACCATACACATCCAACACAGAAACACATGAAACCATCTTCCAAACATAAACATAAACAAAGACCTATACACCATAAACAGAACACAAAACTCATAATAAACTCCTGAACATAACAGTAAAACAGAGCATAAGGAGGGTTTGAAAATATAAAAGAAGAACAATACCAACACAGGTAACAATGCTCCTTCGACGATGATGACCAAACACAAAAGACGACCACAACAAAGGGGATGACGCTTATTCAACGATGAACAAATAGGAACGTTGACAGCTAACACAAAAAAGAAGAGAGGTTCGTTTTCATGTTAATAATCTAGTAGAAAATGATGTCCTTTTTGTTAAGGTAAACAACGTTGTTTTCGATTAAGTTGAAAGAAATATACCATTTGGTAAGGATTCAACAACCTGTCACCAAATGGTTTGCCATTACCATTTGGCTTCACGTTTGGCTAACATAATATATGAATTATATGTATATTACGAAATTTTATATAATAAATAGATAATTATTATTAAATAAAGTAATATATATTACAAAAGTAAGATATGAGAAAATTTATATATAATGTAACATTTCATAAATCATTATACTAGTTACAATCATTATGTATACATTCATATAAAATTATATTAATTACCATATATGATAATAATAATAATAATAATAATAATAATAATAATAATAATAATAATAATAATAACAACAACAACAACAATTTAATTAAAAATAAATTGCCATATAGTAAAAATGGAAAATCAATATTAAATAATAATATAATATTTTTAAACATCAAATTTAATATTATTCAAAATGTATTGTAAGCCTAAAAATAAATGTGGTTAACAACAATGTCATTTCAAAGATAAAATTTAATATTAATGACAATGATTGTATAAGTGTAAAAATAAATTTACTTAACAAAATTGTCATTTATACTTTTTATTAATCTTTTTTAATATATATAATTTCATAATTTTATATGGTCTCACAAAATTGAATTTATTATATAGAATTTCAATATTAATTTATGTTTATGATATTTTTAAAAAATTTAGTAAAAAATTAAAAATCTATAAAAAAAGTGTAACATTGGCATCACTTTCAGATTTTTGTAGGCAAATGTTGAACATTAAGCAATGAATATCAATATCATCCCAAAATGGAAGGGCATGTAAACAAATTAAGCGAAACGACGTCGCACTCATCCAAGGGGCGATAATTTTGTAAATTGGTCGCCAAATCTTCAGCTGTGTATTAACATTTAGTTGCGTATCAGCTGTGAATTCATCATTAAATGTGTCGGCATGCAAAAAATTAATGTTGAGATGACATCATTTGTTCCACGACAAACGATGTCGTCTAAGTATCTATTAATTAAAGGAACCCAACACCCACCACCCCCTTCCCCATTTCATTTTGTCTCCTCTTCTCTTGTGTTTTTGGCCTTTAACATTTTTTGGGGTGAACGTCCATTCATCATCTTCTCATCGTCCATTCATCATCGACGTAAGTAGTTTGTTTGATTTTGTATTTGCTTTTATTTTTGCTTTTAATGTTATTGTTAAATGGTATGTTCATGGTTGGTTTTTAGGTGAACCTTTGAGTAGCTTACGTATAAATTATATGACAATGTTGTTGTTCTATGTTTGTATATGTGAAGAAAAGGAAAAGACATATTATTTATTGTTAGTTAGGGTTTAATTTCTAAAGCTTACAAGGAGTTCAATGAAAGTTCTCTTATGTATTTAGTGTTTTGTTTTGATAGGGAATGAATTACCTCTCCTTGCATTTGTTATAAAATCCTTGTCTGTGTATTACATCTCACAACTATTTCTTACTAAGAAACTTATAAAGACCATTGAAAGAGTAAGGAGAATATTTCTATGAGGTAGCACTCAAGGTAGGAACTATAGTACTATAATGCCTCGAAATAAGGTCTATAAACCAAGATAGGAGGGTGATTTAGGTATTAATCCTATTAAACTCACTAATAAGGATTTTATAGCTAAAAGACAATGGAGACTAATGGTGAATAAAGAATCCAGGTGGGTTAAGTAGGTGCACTCTTATATAAAACTAGAACTTCTAACTCATGGTTTATGACATAATTGTTTGAGTTCAAAGGAGAAGTTGTTGGCGGCATTAAGTTCAAATTAGGAAATGGAGAATTGACCTTACTTTATTTCATAAATTGGAATGATGAGGGTCCATTAATTAACTCTCAAGTTATGCATTCAATTATAGAGCTTTTTCTTGTCAACTCTAAGGTTAAAGTGTAGATTAATAGAGATTAATGAACTAATGTTCCTGTTAAAATTAAACATATATTGCTAAAGTATAGACTTGCTCAAAACAGAATGGATTACTTCATTTAGCTTAAACACCCCTCGAGTGTATTCAATAATGACTTTTGTAGGGACTTATTTACAACAAGGGGAGAAAATGGAAGTAGAAAAGGTGATTTGGAACAAGAATTTTCTACCTTAAGTTACATTTTTCCTATGGCTAGTATTAAAACAAAAGATCAACACGAGGGACAAGTTATATTACATAAAAATAGTGGATAGATATTTCTTATGAGAAAAGCAACTAGAAACTCTGAACCACTTATTCTCTAAGAAAGTATCGGAGGGTATAATATATAGATTCCAAATTGATAACCATAGGAGGAACTAATGTATTAAATTAGATGCTAAAAGACATAACCATAAGTAAAGACGATAAAAACAGTTTCGATAATATCTATAGGATACATTATTACAATAATAATGACAAGTCTTTTTTTATCTTTCATTTAATAATTTTTTATATCATCTTAATTATGTCTTTTTTAATCAAAATTCATTTCTCTATTTTATTCTAAAATTGTAACAAAAGTATCACTAATACAATTCAACTTATTCGAAATATGCATGATACAAAAGGAACATTAAGATGTAATATCCACATTTTCAAATTAAAAGAAATCTAAGGTATCATTATGATGCTATGACTAATTTAGAGTATGTTTGAGGTGAAAAAATGATTAAAGCTAATGATGTCACACTAAGAAGACTAAAAAGAATGAACCCTAATTATTGTAACCAAATGCTCAAACACAAATTTAAGAAGTTATTATATGTCCTAATTAATTTGCCTAAATCTTATAATACTAAAGAATTATTAAATAAGATAGACTTTAGGGGTGAAGCTTATTAAACACAAAAGAAGAAATATTAGACATTTTCTTCAACTAACTTAAAGAAAATAACTTAGAAGCGTTATAGGTTTAAAGAGATGATGCCTAATGAATTAGATTCGCTTTTAACTTGTTATTAATGCCAAGGATCATTACTTAAAGATTGATATGCATGTACCTAGGATTAGATTGGATTGACTTTGACTTGGACATATATTAATATTGGAATTTAGTTTTATAAATGAATGCTTAAGAGGATGAATTATTCTTGGACTTAGGGTTTGGAAATTAAAAGACTAAAACTTATAAAAAACAAGGCGATATAGGTTTTGTGTGTTGAATGGGTTGATTGAATGTGAATATGTGTTAGGAACTTTGTTTTACTACTGCTTATAAGATGTTAGAATAAAGTTCGCTTTGAATCTCTAATGTCACTCTCAGAACATAGTCCTCTCACTTCTCACTCTCCGTCAAACTTTTCATCACTCACAAACTATTGTGAGCCCATCACTGCCACATAGTTGTTAGGTGCACTCTTATTAATGGTAAGCTACTGGTTATGCGTCTAAAACCCTTAGTTATAAGCATTTTCTACATTTTAAGTCCTAAGACCCATCTTTATGAACAAGTGTATTATATTGAATACAAAATCGTCCTTTTTGTAGATCGTGTTTTGTGATGAAAACTGCTCAATAATCATATAACCTCGTCCTTCTTCCTTGTAGTTTGCGGTTGTCCGTCTATTAAGGTAAGTCATCCAAGTAATTGATGTCTACACTGTGTTTGGGTTTTGTGTTATCCTTTACGATATTCTTAGAATCATTGATAAGTTTTTATGGCATGCTTTAATAGTCTAAGTTTTTATGTTTGGTTTTCATTTGAATAATTGATGATACTGATGTATGTATTACATAACTATTTACTACATGTAGCTTACTGTTTGTTTGAATTCATACTTAGTATTAACATTAGAAATTCACCTAATGTTATTACAATTATTTGTATAATAAACCCCTAGAATAGTATATAGGCCGCAAACTCGTGATACAGCTCCTATAAGGCTTATTGGAGAAATATTTCATGAGCTTAGGAGTCATAATGAGAACTGGCTTTCTCAATTTATGTGGTTTAACAATGCCACGTGTCATAGTGTTGATTAAATTCAAATTTTAATCTTCAATATGATTAGTTCAAACTTAATATTAACATTAGAAATTCACCTAATGTTAACGACAATCCTTTGCACAATAAACCCTTAAGATGACATATAAGCTGTAAACTCGTGATGTTCCATAAGCTTAGGAGTAACAATGAGAACTTGCTTTCTCAATTCTTGTAGTTTAACAATGTCACGTACTATAGTGCTGTTTAAATTCAAACTTAATTTATAACTTCAATATGATTAATTTAAACTTAGTATTAATATTAGAAATTCACCTAATGTTAATGACAATTCTTTGCATAATAAACCCCTAGTATGGTATATAGGCTGCAAACCCGTGATGCAGCTCTTATGAGGCTTATCAGTGAAAGATTCCATAAGCTTAGGAGCGAGAACTTGCTTTCTCGATTTATGTGGTTTAACAATGTCAAGTATTATAGTTCTATTTAAATTTAAACTTTGAGAATGAACTTCAATGTGATTAATGATTATATTATAAAGACCAAGGATTGCATTTAGTAATTCATTTATCTACTTTTAATTGTATAACTATATGGACAAAAGTTGGATGTCACATTGGAAATGCTCCACTAAATAATTAAAAGGAGCTAAAAGTTTCATGTAATTTGTAAAAGATCATATGGGTGATGAATGTCGTATTCGTTGTCTATGCATAGATTGCTTACATGTCGACATTCAAAGTCAAGATATGGTATATAATCACTTACTAATTTGAAAGATAAATTCTATACTTCATGGCTTTATCATGACAAACGTAAGGAAGCAAGTTGTAGTAGAAGTGTTGGTACAAGTTTTGGTGATAGTAACAATAATGATGGTGATGATGACGATGGGATTGGCGAGATGTTAGAGGATTATAGGCATTATATGGATACAATGAATGATACTGATTTGCTTAACATAATTGGTAGTATTATAGAAGATAATTTGGGAAGTTATTAAAAGTTGCTTAAGAAGAATTATATCTAGGGTGCTCAAATTTCTCACAGCTATCTTTTGTTGTCAAGTTGTTGCATTTAAAGGTTTATAATAAATGGAACGATATGTCCAATAGGTAATGCATCATCGAGTAAGTAAATTAAAATTTCTAAAATCTTACTATGATGCAAAGAAATTGTTAAGGGACCTTGTATTAGGATATATATCAATACATGCTTGTAAGTATGATTGTGCTATATTTTGGAAAGACAGTAGAGATCTTGAAGATTGTCCTATTTGTGGTACATCATGGTGGTGAGTGGATGATAGGAGAGGGAAAAATATACCGTATACAATCTTGAGATACTTTTCTATTAAACCACGATTATAAAGGCTTTTTATGCCAATAAAAACAGTTATAGATATGAGGTGGCATAAAGAGAACCTCATTGATGATAAAATTATTTGTCATCCTGTAGATTCAATGGCATGGAAAGACTTTGATGGAAAGTTTCATGGTTTGCACATGATTGTGGTAATGTTCGACTTGGTTTAACCTCAGATGGATTTAATATTTTCGGTAATATGAGTACTTCTTACAACATATGGCTGGTAATTCTAGTGCCATACAATTTAACTCGATGAAAGTATATGAAAGAGCCTTTTACATTACTCCTGGTAAGGATATCGATGTATACATGCAATCAATAATTGATGACTTAAACGATCTATGGGGGTTGGATTAAAAACTTTTGATGTTGTTCAAGGTGAAACACTTACAATGCATACGGTTATTTATAGACTATAAATGATTTTTTTAGCTTATGGGAATTTGTGTGGATGGAGCATAAAAGGGGTATATGGCTTGTCTTGCATGTAATTTTCAAACTTATTCAATAAGGCTATGAAGTAAATTATGTTATACGGGACATCGTCGTTACTTGGAACATGACATAGATGATGAAGAAGCAAATGGTTTAATGGTAAGTAGAATTGGGTGAAGCTCTTTTGCAGTTGTTTGGTGATGATATGGTTATGCAGCTATCACATTTGGGTGACATTACACATGGAAAACACTTAAGTAATAGAAAGCGAAAGCAAAATGTTGTTAAGCTTAGTTGGAATAAAAAAGCATATTTTTCAATTTGCCGTATTAGAAGGAATTGTTATTGAGGCATAATCTTAATGTAATACATATTAAAAAAATATTTGTGAGAATATTTTAGGAACTATGATGGGAATTAATGGCAAATCGAAAGACATAATTAAGGTTAGACTAGACTTGGAAGACATGAATATAAGAAAAGATTTGCATTTGAAAAGAAGAGATGATGGGTCATACATTATTCCACCTACTTGTTACAACATGTCAGCATAGGAGAAGCAAGCTTTTTGTTAATTTCTTAAATCGGTCAAGTTTCCTTATGAGTATGCATCTAATATAGCTCATTGTGTGAATGTCAAAGAGGAAAAAGTATCGGGGTTGAAAAGCCATGATTGTTATGTACTTCTGTAACAATTACTTCATGTTGGAATATGTGGATGTTTTATTAAGGATATGTCCATAACTTTGGGACAATTGGCTTAGTTTTTTAATGTTCGTAAATTTGGGACAATTGGCTGAGTTTTTTAAGCAATTATGTTGTAAGACACTTAATGTTGAAGAGCTTAACAAAATGGAAAAGATATAGCTTTGATTCTATGTAAGCTTAAACTAGTATTCCCCCCATCATTTTTTAATGTTATGGTGCATTTAACAATTCACTTACTATACGAAGCAAAACTTTGTGAACCAGTTCAATTTTAATGGATGTTTCCCATTGAAGGTAATTTTTATTAACTTCTAATTTTTTAAAAGTTAGTAGTTAGTAACAATTGTTAATCTTTTATATTTTGTTTAGGCTTTTATGCTCTCTTAAACGTTATGTACGCAATAGTGCTCGACCTAAAGGGTTTATTGTAAAGACTTATATAGCAAATGAATGCTTGGCATTTTGTTTGATGTACTTAAATGACGTCGAGACAATATTTAATAAACCATAACATAACTTTGATTTTGATCAAGATGGTGGCTTGCCAGTTTTTTCCTAAAAAGTTAGGCCATTTAGTGTTAAAAATTATGTCGAGTTAACTAAAGACGAATTCAAAATTGCCCATTAGTATATTTTGAACAATTACGAGGAAGTCGACATATATATGGAGTATGTATATTACTTTTGAATCAAAATTTCATATTTCAATGTTATGATTCAATCTATATTTCCTGATATCTATTTACTTTTTAAATAGAGAACACAAAGAGTCCATTTAAAGCAAATGGATTGTTAATGTTGAAGAAAGACATAGGTTTAAGTTCCTATCATGGTTTAAGACTCAAGGAAGTTATATATTGGTGGAATATTATGAACTTATGACAATTTGTATATCAGATTAACTTCTAATTTCATTTTTTGTACAGATAATAAGGTTACATAACTGAAACATACAAGAGGTGACAACAACATTATATTCTTTGGCATGTGGGCCTCATATGTGTGGAAAAAATATACAGATGGCATTGTTAATAAGGTTAGATTTTACATACAAGATCAAGATAGTAAACTTAGAAGCCAAAATTATAGGGTTATTGTTGAGGGATGTCATGACGATGAATGTATTGACTTCTACGATGTCATCTCTGAAATAATAGAGTTGCATTATATCAAGGATAAAAAGGTTGTTCTATTTAAGTGCAAATGGTTTAATCTTACTAATATAAAGGTGAATGGTAATATTACTAGCATCAATGTTAGGAAGACATGGTATGATAATGACCCTTTTGTCCTTGGAAGTTAACTGAAGCAAGTTTTCTACCTCAACGATACTGTATTGGGCAGCAATTAGAAGTTTGTTCAAAAGTTTTTAACACCGAAATCTCTTTGATTTTTGTGAAAGGCGTAATAGTCTAATTAGTGAGGATGGTGATGAAGTATGTCAAGAGATTGAATCAAAGTTGAATAATAAAGTCATTTAAATAGAAGATGCAGACATATTATCATTCCATAAGAGAGATGTTAATCCCAATATAGTATAAGTTGATGAAGTACAAATCAATCTTATCGTAGAAAGAGATGAAGACTATATTAAGGATGAATTATAAGACAATGATGATCCTTTGAGTGAATATAATAGTGATGCAGAATTAAACCATAATTTAATTAATAATGATGATTTTCAAGATGTTGATCATGATGATTGAAGGTAAAAAAAATTGTTGTTTATGTGGAATTATTGTTTTATTGTTTCAAAATTGATAAGCCACCATTTTAATTAACTTATGATTAGCCATCATTCAAATAAGATAATATACTTAAATGTTGCAATTCTAGAACCTAGTAATTGTTTTCTATTAGTATGGGATAAAAATTTAAGGGAGGTTTTTAAGTATTGATATCCATTTAGAAAATTAAGTGCTTACAAATATATAAGAGGGGAGCTTTTGATTCATGCTTTTTTCTTACAAATTTTGTAAAAGCAATATATTTCATTATGCTTCATTTTGTAAAAGTAATTTATTTCATTATTCTTCATTTTTTATTTCATTATGCTTCATTTTCTAAAAGTAATGTATTTCATTATGCTTCATTTTATATTTTAGTATGCTTCGTTTTATAAAAGTAATGTATTTCATAATGCTTCATTTTGTAAAAGCAATGTATTTCATTATGCTTAATTCATTTATCTTTCAAATGATATGAAGTATGAATGACTATGTTCATAAGTTAAGATCATTGAAGCATTTCTTATTAATATGTTGGTTGAAGCAAAAATGTTTCCCTTGTATGAAATGCACATCACAAAATAATTGAATGCTTACTATCTTATTAACTTTCATTCTATAAGCATGTAATAAAATTTGTAAAGAGTTAGTAACAATAGTACCAAAACATGTAACAAATTTTGTAACCTGCATCATTCGTATATTATCTCATTTGCATGTGAGTCCACCAGAAATAGTCTCTCTACTATGTAGGGGTAAGGCTGTGTACTATCGGACCTCCCTAGACCCCGCTTCATTGCAGGATTTTGGACTGAGTGATGATGATGATGATAACATTGTTTCTTTTAACAAATAATAAACTTTGTAATGAACAGAACGAGTAAAACATGTTTCTAATGTGATTCAAAATGCGGAGCCAAAGATCCAATCATCTTTTCTAAAAATTTGAATAATATATTTCTATAATAAGAACTAATACAAAACAGTAACAAGTTCACAGCCTAGAAGCATTTAGGAGTCATTACAAAATATTAGTAGAAGAAGAAACAAGTAATAGGAGCGAAGAGCAACTAAAAGAAAAAAATGTTTAAAGTTGCCTTTGGTTCCAATCATCTTTGATTATGATTTGTTCATGTTTTATCAAATACTCCGAAATGATTTAAGGAAAACATTGACAAGTTCTTTATGTTAGTATTCTAATTACTTTTATTTTATATTGGAAAATTATTGAGAAATAATTTAATAATATTTTATATTGGAAAAATAATTTAATAATATTTTATATTGGCAAATGTTTAATAATATCATTATAGATATTCAATATAATGGCACCTGAATGAAATAAGGGAAAGAAGGTGGCGAGTAGCAAAGATGTTCCTCCGCCACAACAACCAGATCAATCCAACCCTAACCAACAACAACAAGCGACTTCATCCACCAATGAAGCCAGTCAACAACAACCTTTATCTACCTCAACTACTGATGAGGGATCTTCAGGTATGTTAATCTTTACCACTTATAATTACACTTATCCTCAAATATATATTTATATGTTTAATGCATTTTTCCTTATCAATATTTTTCTTGACAGGTTCCAATACTGGCATCAGAAAAAGAGGTTGAGGTATCATTAAAGGTTTTGAGTTGCAACGCATGAATGTTACGATGAAAAACAAGTTGTCTATGCATATTGAACCCAAGCAAGGTCATCCTGTTGACAAAATCCAATCAACAAAATTGTCCAGTAAGTTAGGGGTCATTATCAGGAATGAATTGCCTTCCCTTCAACATGTCAAATTGTTAAAGGAAGATAACCTGCTACAAAATGCTCTGGATAAAGTTTCGTTAATTTTTCATTTCATTTAATAATATGCATTTTTTACGTATTTAAAGACTAATTTCACTTTTACTTGTTCACAAATGAAACTAAATATCGTCGATATTAAGAACCCTGAAGTTTCAAGCTGTGTGAGTTCACTATTGAAACAAAGGGTCAAGGATAATCGTTATCAACTACATAAATACCAAAAATCTTTTCCTTCGGATGAAAAGGCAAGGAGACATGCTCCCGAATAGGTGACTCCAAAAAATTGAAGCCAAATGTATGATTATTAGGCCTCTACCAACATTAAACTTTGCCTTCTTTCTCTTTAAATTTGCTTCAATCAATCTTGTTACACAATTTAATTTAATGACTATTTCTTTGATCTATTTAGGAAAAGTGTGAGAAAGTCAAGGTTAATAGAGACAAAATGGAAATTCCTCACGATCAAGGCTCCAAATCGTTTGTCATCATATGAAATAAATTTGTAAGTTCTTTGTTTAAAAGTCATAATTATATCAGTAAATACAATACGATTTATTGTGTTTCAATTCTTTTGTTTATAAAACAAAGTCAGAAGGAACTACACAGAGAAGAGTGTGATAGGATCACACTTTACAAACTTACACACTATAAAGAAGGTGAAAGCTAGACAAATGAAGAAGCATAGAATAATTATGTAAGTATAAAAATTTGTTTGATGTTTAAGATATTTATTTATGTAGTACTAACTAATAATATTTGAATTAAATATTTATTTTGTTTTTAAAATTTTAGAATAAGATGTAGGACTTGATGCAAAGATCATTGTCTACCGGAAATAAGCCAAACATAGATGAGATTTGCAATAACGTCCTTGGTACAAGATAAAGGTATATCAAAGGTCTTAGTTATGGCCTTAAGCCAATTGGTTCATCATCGTCGTGAACAAAATATGTAACGACGCTTCAAGATGAGAACCGATTGCTTAAGGCTTAATTATAATGTCATGAAGAAAAGTAGAACGTAATGAACAAAAGTCAAACCGTACAAAACGAAAGTTGACCAAGCTTGTAAAGATGGTCAAATAAATACTTAGCCCAAATTATGTAAGTAGTAGTGATGATGAGCATGAGTCTTAGTTTATACATAAGTTTTTTCAGTTAACATTTTTAATTAACACTTTATGACATTTTATTTTTTATATAAAAATGCTTCTAATTTTTTATTTTATTTTTATTTTCGTTTAATTAATTATAAATCAAAAAATCAATAAGATGGATTAAAGATCTTACCACTAATTATAATTAAATGAAAATAAATTTTTAATAGGATTGTTTAGTGCAAAATCAAAAATTGTCACCAAAACTTTTTAGCTATGTTCCTCAAAACATCAAAAATAAATTTTAAAAATTATTAAAAGATAAAAATTAAATCAAAAAATTTTAAAAATTAAATAAAAGCGTAGTTAAAAAGATTTGGCTATGATTATAAACTCGTCACCAAAATTTTTTAACTACATTCCAAAAACCGTCTCGAATAACTTTTTCCTCCGTTGTGGTAATCGTTGCTAAATCTATTTTGTTACAAAATACTAAACTTCGCAAAACATTATTACCTACAAATATTCTAACGCAGCTAATAGCTTTAAGTGAAAAAAAGAGAGTGTCCCAAAATATCTTTGGTGACGATTTATCTTATCTTCACCTATCCCTTTTTGCGACGTATCCAAAATCAAGGTGAAATATGGTCTGCAATGATTCTGTAAAAATGTTGCCGATTATATTTTACTATCGCGATTTTGTGACAATTCATGCGATGAATTTTTTTTCTTTAAAAGGTTTTGGTGACGATTTTTGGGCTTTTAGCAACAAAAATATTCATCACCAAAAGAGCCTTGTGTTGTAGCGATTCTTTTTCATTGCAATCACCAACTTGTTGTTACAAAAAAATCTTTGTAGGTTTGACTTGTTGATGCTTCAACTCACAAAGCATTCTTCCCAACTAGACTACTTGAGTAACGCAACTTGCTGCTACAATATACTCTGATTCTGCGGTAGAGAGATGTAATGCAAAAAGTATAGGTAGTATTAAAGTAATAATGTTACATATGTTCACCCTAAAATGGACATATGACATAAAGAATAATTAAATAACAACACATAAACCTATTTTAATGAAAATTGTGTTCAATTCGGTATTATATAGCAGTCTTTTTATACTTTTTGAGTACATAACATTACCAACGAATCTTGGAGTTGAATAACTATCCCATTCATTACTAAAATTAATCTTTAGTCAGAGGAATTTGAGTCGGAGTACAATAGAACCTTTTTGTCGGTGCGTGTGTGTTACTATTGGGAGTACTTGTTTTGACACACTCTCTTCAAAGTTTATTAATTTTTAATATCGGTATAGTGTAGAGCCCATTAACAAGAATTGGGCTTGGACCTAACCATTGTCAAAATTACTAGAACTAGCTATTTGGATAATTGGCCCTTATTAAGGACATCCAGATGGACAACTGAAAAATTAAGAATCTAGATCGAACCTACTCTGGTACCATATTAAAATTTTTAATATGGGTAGAGTGTAGAACTTATTAACAAGAATTGGACTTAGGATCAACTATTGCTAAAATAACTAGAACTAACCATTACCATTTATTAACCCTTTAACATTTTCATTTTTAATCAATATGGAATACTCTAACAAAGCTAGAGTTTCCAAGGCTAGCTAGAGTTCATTGATATGAAAAAAGATAATTTAATCATTATATAAATATAAAATTAAGAACAATACAAAGTATTAAAAATATTTTACAATTACATCAAAACATTAAATAAAAAGAATGATAAATATCCATAACTCTCTAACAATTAAAATTTACAACAAGATTTCGTGTCAAAGAACTAACTAGAAGTGAAACCTAAAACAAAAATATTTACAATTATATTGCATTTATAAAATTTAACATATACATCAAATATAAGTGAAATTAAAAGAAAAGGAGAAACAAAAATCTGAAACTTCATTTAATCAAATATCCACTCAAATTGCATTGAACTTAATTATCATTTAGTACAACATCCTCATCATTGAGAAGAGCCTCATTATCATCATCACCATCATTCAAATTTATTGCTGCAAATGACATGTCAATACTTTCTTTTCCAACATTATCTTATACGTCACTCTCATCTATTAAACTCAGTTCCTCAGAATTCCAATCTATCAAAAGATCGATATTATCAGTGCCAACTGGATCTACAAAACTAATTATTCTATTAAGAGTCTTAGTAAACAATAAAATTAAATTATTAAAAAATTATAACCAACTTAATAATGATAATAACATACCTTTCCTGAAGTTTTAAATTATATTGAACAAACACCAAGTCTTGTGTTCCAATATATTCATTTTTTTGGAATAGACGAATTCAAATGTGCTTAATTCCTTTCATACCCTGTTGCACTTATACATTGACTTAAAATTTGAATTGTAAAGGTTTTCAATTCTAGAACATCACTTTCGAATTGGTCTCCAAGGAACTATAGGATAACAAAAGTAGCATTATAAAAAAAAGTGATGATTAATTTTCAACAAGTAACAATAGTGAAAGAAATATATATCTAGATTAATTTTATCTCTTTGACGAATAGCAATTGATACTCCAAAATCACCAAAAGCATCCTTCTAAATCTCCATTTATAAGCTTAGGAGATCTTGCATCATCACTGTTGTAATAGTTAATAGTATTGCCCTATTAACTTTAGTTTTCTTTGTAAAACTTGCTCTGAAACAGATACCAGGATAAAAAAAATGCCTCAATTGCCAATTATCATCTCTCATTGATGACTGTAAGATAAGGTATGTACAAAGAAGGCCTATTTTTCATATTAGCCTCAATTGCTTCCTTTGCCCTTTCTATGGCATCATAAAAATAACTCATTTTTATCTTCTCATTATTATCAGCTAGACGAAGTATCGTCACCAAAGGTTCACAAACTCAGATGAAAAATTAACCTTGGGACCAAAATTTAGTATCTTCAAGTATAATTCTAGAAACCTTTAATCCAGCATTAGACGTACCATGCTGAGATGCAACTTATTTATCACTTATAAACATTTGTCTCAACTATTTCTTCATCGTAATAAAACACTGAAGTGATAAGAAATTAGTTTCAAATCTTATAATAGCAAGACGATACAAATTTGTGCTATCGGTGAAATCTTTTCTTATTAAATATAAGACCTATGCATGATTGTAGATGAACTTAATCAACATTTTTGCTTTCTGCACAGTCTCATCAATAATAGGAAAATACCTAGCATCCCTTATATTTTCAAACATCAAGTCAATGTAATGTGCGACACAAGGATTCCAATAAAAAAATTATACTTGCTTAGTGGTTTTCTTCTAACCGCTTTATAATGGAAATCATTTTCAGTAATGAACTAGACAATATTTGCTAGCTTAACTTCATTACCAACTTCATCAAATATTTCAAATAGAGTATCAACATTTCTAACAAGGATAGATGCATAAATAGACTTCAAAGACATTGTTCCCTTTGCAAAATAAACCAAAGAATTAATAGTAAGCTCATGTCTCCTATTTATCCAAACATCACACATGATCGAACACCCAAAAGTAGCCTAAGTCATTCTTTTTTATCCAAATAACTTTTAATTTTATAAACAAAGCTACTCAAAAATTTACCTCTATAGTCATAAATTGAAGGAGTTTTGTATCCTGGATGATAAGAGGCAATATCATCTAACATAGGTTGATAATAATAAGACTGAGAAGCAATGAATTCTATACCTAAATCGCACCACAATCTAGCCATTGCTATATCCACATTGTGAGCTGTATCTCTTAATTGTAATGCATTACAAATTGAAGGTTGAGTTTTAGAAGTTATTTATGGTGCAAAAAAATTAAACACATGTCTTCTTCTTTTCCTAACATCAGGTGCAACATTCACTTCTTGTTAAGTAGGAATATTACTACCTTCAACATTTCAATTATCATCCTAAACACTAACAAACGAACTTCCATTACCAATTTTGTAATTCAATCTTTACTGTCTATCTTTCTCGTGTTGAAAATCTTCAAGCAAAGTCTTCATTTTCCATTTCACATTATAGGTCACTTTTTTACAAGTCTTCACATCACCATTGACCCCCAACTAAATGCTTCTTAAATCTGGTAATTCTTTTACCTTTCAAATACTTGTTACAAAACAAGCAAATGGTATGATTCTCCATTATGAGAACCAATCTAGCATGAGCCCAAGCTGGATCATTATATCTTCATAAAGTAGCTAAATTATCAAGAGTACTTGAACTTCTTTCCATTTATATATAAAAATAAATGAAGACATATATCAAAATTAACTTAATAACTTCATATCAAACTAAAGAACATAATTTCATTATCAACTACTATATGTATTGTTTAACTCAAAAAGGCTATGTATTGTTTAACTCAAAAAGTCCAAACTAACATAAAAAACACATATATCTTATATATAATTACACAATACACATTTGCATCTTATATAATATAACTCATTTTATATAATTACATCATATAAAATCCAATTTCATTTAACATAATTTACCAATAAGTCAAAAGCTAATAATTCAAGTATTCAACACACAAATTACACAATTCACAATACACTTATACATCTTATATAATATAACTCATTTTATATGATTACATCATTCACAATTTGATTTCATCTAACACAATTTACCAATAAGTCAAAAACCAAGTAGTCAATTATTCAACATACATAAGTACACAATACACATATATATCTTATATAATATGACTCATTTTGTATGATTACATCATACATAATTCAATTCATCCAACACAATTCACCAATAAGTCAAAAACTAATAATTCATATATTCAACATTCACAACTACATAATACACATATACATCTTATATAATATAACACATTTTGTATGATTACATCATTCAACCATAAACTAAAGACATACACTCATAACTAAAACATATTTAACTTCAACCATAAGTCACAACTATAAGTTTACAACTTACTTTATTTAATCTCATAATTCAACTATAAACTAATATATTTGTTTACTTATACAATTCAATTTGTAATGCTTATAATTATTTTGTTTTCTTAACTAATTTTAATTAACATTGTTACTAAAATCTTAATTCTTAACTTTAATTTAACAATCTTTCATTCACTAATTTTAATCAACATTTTTTGTTTCTTACTCAAGATAACTCCTCTATGAACAATTAATATACAACACACAAGTCAATTTTATCCGATACAATTCAACAATAAACAATATAAAAAATGCAAACATTTAATTTTCTTAACTTAATTACATATATTAAATGGTTTAATTATATATTAAATCTTATATTTAAAAGATTAATCATATGTTAAATAATTTTTATATACAAAAAATAATTAGTAAATTGTATGTTTCACATAAATTGATTAACAAATTAACATCTTAATGCTTTAATTTTAAAATTGACAATGCCTAAACTACCTTGAAACTGAACTAACTCACACAAACAATTGCAATTTTCAGCCCAAAATTTTCAATGTCTTATTTTTTTCATAAATTGACAATGCTTAAATTACATTGAAATTGAACCAACTCATACAAACAATTCTAATTTTTAAATTTAAATTTCCTAACTCACACAAACAATTCAAATAATTCCAAACTTTCAAATCATAGTAAAATAGACATGATACAACCAAAATACTATGCAATTATAATTCAGCACAAAGCACAAAAAATCATAAATTGCAATTACGAGTCAGGTAGATTTGATTCGATTTGACTTGGGTCAAGTTTGAACGTGGATCTGAAAATTTGAAAATCCACATCTACACACTACACTCTAGAGACAGCAATTTGTTCAAGGCAGTAGGTACTACTGGCGAGCAGCT
>JANQBM010000220.1:5346110-5362668 GCA_025594535.1 Erythroxylum domingense | reverse complement strand
TGGATGGTCCTCAAGGAATATTAGGTACGCCTGAGGAGTTTTATTTATTAACTTGAAAAAGAAATTTATTTGTTGATCATAATTCACAAAAAATGCATTGAAACTAATGAAAGGAAAAATCACTCTCCTGCATTCTAATTATACTTAATTATATGTCTGACGATGGTGTGGGTTTTACTTCTAAGAGATAGGTTTGTCATGTCCATAATTTACTTAATAAAAGAGTTAAAGAGTCTATCAAAGAAATAAAAGGGTGAAAATTAGTCAACTATAATAATTTCTATTTTGGTGGGATGAAGAGAGGAAATTAAATTGAAAGCAAAAGCCAAGAGCATAAATTCAAATTATGTTTGAATTTCTTACTAATTAGATAGAAAATAGTAGTAAGTTATATATATAGAATGTACTATCTATATATAGATACATGAGTTAGAATTTAAAAGTCTAATTAGCTCTAATTAAGGAAACTAGAATATATGACAATAAAAATCAAAATTGTACAAAAAATAAGAAGATAATAATCTTCAACATTATCCCTCAAGTTGGTACATAGATATCATTTTTATCTAGTTAAAAATTGTTGGAAAGACTCGTTGAGACCACCATAGCAAGAATACTAGCTAATTGATACTTTTATTAAATTTTAGGCAGATCCACAATCTTCGTACCTAATTTCTCCTTAATAAAGAATATGTCTAATTTAATATATTATGTTTGATCATATTGAATTGGACTATGGGTGATGTCATATGCAACTTTATTCTCACAATACATCCAAATTGGTTGCCTTGATGAATAACTTAAATCTTGCAAAAAAATAATGTAAACCTTAAGGTTGGACAAAGTCCTAATGTCATATCACTAAATTCAACTTTTGCATTAGAGTGAGAAACAATATTATGTTTCTTGCTTTTTCACTTATCAAGATTATCACCTAAAAATGTGAAGAAACCTGAAGTTAATTGTTTATCTTAGTGTATCCATCTAATGTTCTCACAAGCTATATTTTTGGTAACAATATTCCTCTTCTAGGAGCATAATTCAAATACCTCAAAATACATATGATTGTGTTCATATGCTATACTACTAGATAATGCATAAATAATATAACAATACTCAATGCATAAGTAAGATGTGACCCACTATGTGCTAAATACATTAGCCTCCCTACTAGCCTTTGGTATCTTCATTTGTCAACTAGTATTTGGTTTGACTCAATACATAACTTCAAGCCTTCCTCTATGGGTGTATTAGCTGGTTGACTTGCCAACGCATCAATCTCTTTCAACAAATCAAGTATATATCTCCTTTAAGATAAGAATATTCCTTTCTTAAATCTTAACACTTAAATCCTAAAAAACATTTCAAGGAACTAAGATCTTCCATATTAAACTCTTTAGATAAATAATCTTATAAGTTTTCCCTTTTTTTGAATTATTCCTTGTAACTACCATATGTGTTATCCATATATAAAATGAGTGTAGTGATCTTACCCCATTTATTTTTCCCAAAAAAGTTAAGGTCTAAATTGCTTTGATAGTATCCAAATGTTATCATGAACTTTGTGAATCTTCTAAGCCATACTCTCAGAGACTATTTTAACCTATATTAGAGCCATACATCCTAAAGGAGCTCCACATGAACTTCTTTAGATAATTCTCCGTGCAAAAGGCATTTTTTTAATAACAAATTATAGTAAAGGCTAATATAAGTTTGTTGCCAAAGAAAACAATATTTAAACAGTGTTGATTTTAGCTAGAGGTAAAAATGTCTTTGTGTACTCAATCCTTTGTTACTTCACAATGTAAATCCACTGACATCCTCTAGGCTTTTTCCTGGTGGGCAATCAACAAGGTTTTAAGCTTCATTCTTTTTCAAGGAGTTCGTCTCCTTATTAGCAGCTTTCCACCTTGGATTAATTAAGGCTTCCTACACATTATTAGGAATAACTATACAAATTGTGGTTAGAAACAAAATGACTCATAGGATATTTAATTTTATTATAAATTTATAGATCATATACGAGTTTAGGAATATATTTTGTGAGACATTCTAATGGTTCTTTTCTTGAAGGCTTAGGTAATATATTCGGAGCAACCTCAATAGATAACTGATGTCGTATATTAGTAAGTGGTCAAGAGTTGTCGCTGAGGGACTTAAAGTCTTCAATTAGATGACTGATGTCACTGAGGGACTTAGATGACTGATCATCACACATTTTTAATTTTTGTTGTCATTGCTTTCCTTAAAAAATTGATCAACAATTTGATAATCTAGAATTTAAATCTCTATTTAGTACTTTTCTTGAAATTTAAACTCAAAGGAAAAGTACATTGAGTTTTCATGAAAAGTACATCGAATGTTATGAACATTATTTAAGTTAGAGGATGATAACATATGTAAACCTTCTGATGAACATTATAACCCAAGAAAACAACTTTTAGAGCTCGAGGATCCAATTTGCTTCACTGATACTTATGATGATGTACAAATAATACAAAACCAAAAACATGAGTAGATAAGTAACTGCAACATCACTAAGAGCTTGGAATGGATTTTAAATAGTAAATTCACTTCATTTCTAAACTTCATTAAGCTTAACCAAGTTTGGTACATCATTAATACAAGCCACAAATCATTGTGGTACAACCAAAGTTATATTTTTGGATGTATGAATATATTCCATAAAAGGATGAGGACTTTTAATTAAACTTAATAGAAATGAAGTTTAGTGACTTTTTACAAGTTCCTAAATCTCACATTAAAAGGTAGAAACATCAATATTTCCAAATAAAATAGGAAATAATCTTTTTAAAAAACCAATGGAAGCATAACTAAGATGTCATTATCATAGACAAATCTTCTCCCCCTTACAGCTATCCACTGTAAAAACCTAGCATAACTCTTCAAAATTCTTTCAAACTATGTCCAACTAGTACAAGTTGCCGGCCTAACACTATAACTAATATCTACTTTGTTTGGATGTCCTTAAACACATAGAAATTACGCTAACAAATTATGATATATAACTTAAGGATGTGGTTATTATTTAAGAAACAGGCACAAGATTAAAATTTAAGGATAAGACAACCAAAATGTAGCACCCCACTCCCATCAGACATTTGTGCCTGTACGTTCATCAGACATTCGAGTACATGCCCAATGAAAGCGATGCGCTAACTATATCACTTTCACTAATACAGGGAATCATAATTTAAAACATAAATCTAATGATCTTCAAAACACAAATTTCCTCATTTCATTTCATAAAACATAAGATACAATGTAGCATTACATACAACATCCATGTTTATACAATATCGACAACCTATCAAAGTCTACAGATCTGTCTACAAAACATGCTACATACATGATGAAATTAATAAAAATTTAGTCTAAATCCTTCAGTCCCAGCTGACCGACTTTTGAGCCTTCTCTTTTATCCAAAAATTGTGTTATATCTCTTTTAAGCTGCCTTGGAAGCTATGATGTCTCTCTCAAACTTGAAAAGTCAATGTTGCAATTTTGGTGAATTTTGTAAACTCAGTAAGTTAACCATCATCGATGGTTCACCCATAACACATATCACATCAACACATACAATCACATAATTCACATCATTTTATTTTCCATGTATCATCACAAAACACTTTGTACATAAGTTTTTTCATTTTTCATTCAACTTAATTTAACATTGCATTGCAGTCATTCAAATCATACAATTTACGTGTATATGCAATGTTCATGAGACTCACATTTATTGATTACGTTGTTGTGACTGAGTGCCTTTTTCACTGTCTTGTATCCGTTGTGGATACTGGGCTCATTAATACTATCCATTATCTGTTGGAGATATAGAGCTCATTTTACATAATGAGCCAGAGGCTCTTACCATATTCTGAGCTTTAAACTCTTTTTCATTGGCGACTCTAGTCACAACTGCCTTTATATTTTGTGCATTTATGTAATGAAATGCACCACACGTACTGAATCATTGTATTCAATCAATAACATTAACATTCTCTTTCTCATTCACATTTTTCTTCGGACCTAAATCTGACATTCAAAAAAAATGCTGAGAACATTTATTCCGTCAAATTCATATACAATGAGCACTTCTAATAGTTTTCATGCATTAAACGCCTCGGACATTCAATTTTTGGAATCAGCACATACACATCCATAATAATTCTATACATAGTTTATCAAATAAATAATCAAAGTGAGACCATCTTAGGTTACTTACAATTTGCTCCAGATAGCTTATTGCCTCGATGTCCTGGCAATGTCTGGATGTGGTCGCTCTAATTACTCTTCTATAACATGCAAGCATACATATTTACACATTACTAATTTACACATTTACATGAATACTCAATCATATATACATGTATATGTGGTATGTATAATGCACGCTCAATGACAATCCTAGCTATATTTCCTTAATTTCATATTTCAAGATCATTCACATTTCATAACTCACATATGTCTAAATTAAACTTAGGTTAGCACCTCAATTATTCGAGATTATTCTAAATTCATCATTCAATCATTTACTGAGGTTATTTTTGAATTTCTAAGATCACAAAAATACTCAATTTATCATTCATATTTACTAATACATATCATTCATCTTCTTAAATCACTTTAGCCATCAGTGGACTCCTTTCATTCTTATAGCATCACCAATTTTCCAGATTTGAACACCTAATGTATAACAATTTATCGTTAATTTCTATCCTCAATTATCACCTTAAACATAACACTCATTTTATCACTTATTCAAGCATCATTGTAGGCTCAATTCAAGCTTCATTTAAGCCTAAAAGCATCACATGAAAGTAGCCAACCAATTGCTACTTCAACCTGCACATAAAAGAAGTATGTTTAATGTTTAACCAATTCCCAAGATTATGGAAAACTTCCTACAATCGTGGGATTTATTGGCAGAGAGTTTCTGTCTTCATTAAGCATTCCCACGATCATGGGATGCTTCCATCAGAAGAATCCCAGCTATTTTCTTTAATTTTCTAGCTCTTTCAACTCTTCCAAGTTACATCCGACACCTCATATGCTTGTCTATCATTTCTAGCTTAATTCATCACCATTTCCCCTTCATTCATAACTCCATTTCAGTTCAGTTTCATGCACACATGAATCAAAATCCATGATTGATTATAAACATGAAAAACAGAACATATTCCTACACACTTTCATAATTAATTTTCTGCATATGTTTTACTTCATTTTTCACCTTCATTTCATTCCTAACTATCACCTTAATTCACCTCATTTCAAGACACCATAGAACTCCTTCTTATTAGCTCTAAAATTATGTCAGTTCATCTCTAAAACAATCAAGGAGAAACATGTAACATACCAAGAAAATAGAACATAAACATACAATTACAAGTCAGAATTTCTGTACTTCTTTCTACACCATTTTTAATGATCTTATTATCTTGAAATCTTCTCTACAACCAGTTATGAAAGGCTAATCATCTTATATGCAAAAGTAAGACATTTAGGTGCTCATTTCATCACTCACGATTTTCACATATATACCTGGTAATTCATTCCTATTTTCACTCCGGAATAGGTAATGAATGAAGCTTCCTAATCGGATCTTGATGCTCAGCTTTAATCTGTTGGCATGTTAAGCACTTAGCCATATAGTTAGTTACTTGCTTCTTCATACCTGGCCATTAAAAATGTTGCTTTAGTGTGTTATACATCTTGGTGGTACCAGGATGCATAGCATAAGCTGCTACATGTGCCTCCTCCAGAATCTCCTTTCTTAAATTATCAATGTCAGGCACGCATAACCTCTGCTTTAACCACAGTGTCTCGTTTCTCAGCTCAAACTTAGAATCTGGATTCATTTTCAACTTCTCTATAAGCTTCACCATTTTGGGATCTTTTCTCTGAACCTTTTTTATTCTATTATGCAATATTGGCCTCAGTCTTAGTGTGGCTATCTATACCTCATTCTGCTCTAGTCAATTCCATATTCAAAGCTCTCAATTGAATTAAGCTCGGTAATCTCGATAACTAAATCTAAGCTACACTACTATTTGACTTTCTACTCAATACATCTGCCACCACATTAGCTTTTCTTAGGTGATACTCAATCGTGCATTCATAATCTTTCAATAGTTCTATCTATCTCCTCTGTCTCATATTTTACTCCTTTTGACTCAACAAATACCTCAAGCTCTTATGATCAGTATATATCTAAAAAGTCTCTCCATATAAATAATGTCTCCATATCTTTAAAGCAAAAATCACTGCAGTAAGTTCTAAATCATATACTGGATAGTTAATCTCATGAGACCTTAATTGTCTCGATGCATAGGCTATCACCTTGCCATACTGCATCAACACATATCCCAATCCTTGATGCGAAGCATCACTGTATACTATATATCCTCTAGTTCCTGAAGGAATAGTCAACACTGGTGCTATATTTAATCGATGTTTCAAGTCCTCAAAGCTTCTCTAACATTCATCATTCTATCTGAAAACCACATTCTTCATCAGAAGTTAGTCAAAGGGGCTGAGATCAATAGGAACTCCTCGACAAACCTTCAATAATATCTGGCTAATCCTAGGAAACTCTAGATTTCAGACACATTCTTCGGGGTTTCCCAATTCATCACTGCTTCTATCTTCTTTGGATCTACTTATATTCCTTGTCCAGTTATTATATGACCCAAAAATACTACTTGATTCAGCCAAAACTCACATTTACTGAATTTAGCATATAACTTTTTCTCCCTCATAATCTTTAGGATTATTCTCAAATGCTCCGCAAACTATTCTATGCTCTTTGAGTACACTAAGATGTCATCAATAAACAAAATTACAAAATGATTCAAGTAAGGCTGAAATACCTTATTCGTCAATGCCATAAATGCAGCTAGGGTATTATTTAACCCAAACAACATTACTAAAAACTCAAAATGTCCATACCTACTTCTGAATGCACTCTTCGATACTTCAGCATTTGCTATCTTCAACTGATAGTACCCATACCTCAATTCCAACTTAATGAACACCTAAGCTCCCTACAACTGATCATGCAGATCATTGATTCTAGGCAATAGGTACTTGTTCTTCACTATTACTTGATTCAGTTTCCTATAATCGATGCATAGTCTCAATGTTCCATCATTTTTTTTCATAAATAAAACTAGAGCTCCCCATGGTGATATACTGGGTCTAATGAAACCCTTTCCCAACAACTCCGCAACTAAGCCTTCAACTCCTTCAGCTCCACAAGTGCCATCCTATATGGAGGAATAGATATAAGAGTAGCACCTGGAACCAGATCGATCGTGAACTTTGTTTTCCTATTTGGAGGTAAGCCAAATAGTTCAGTGGGAAACACATCCAGGAATTCCCTAACCACAAGAATGTCCTGCACATTCTGCTCAATTCGAGTATCAATAACGTGGGCCAAATAAGCCTCACATCCCCCTTGCATCAACTTCAAAGCACTCACGAATGAGATCAATCTAGTTAGCACTGCCGGACTAATACCTCTGAAAACTTTTCTTGGCTGATTAGGAGATTCTAATATTACCTCCTTTGTGTAGCAGTTAATAATGGCCCTATGAGCAGTGAGCCAATCCATGCCTAGGATAACATTTATTTCCCTTAACTGTAACACAATCAAGTCTGCCTCCAATTTAACCTGTTCAATTCGAATCAAACACCTCTTACAGACTTCCCTTATTACTGTGGTACTACCTATCGATTTACTCACCACTAATCTATATCTCAATAGCTCTCTATCACAATGCAACCTAGATGCCATATGTGGTATGATAAAGGAATATGTAGATCCAGGATCTAACAATGCAAAAGCCTCAAAAGTAAATATAAGTAACAAACCTATAATGACATCTGAAGAATCCTAAGCCTCCTGTCTGGTCATTGCATACACTTGGGCCTAAGACTACGATTGGTTACTCTGCACCTCAATCTTGACAGTAGGACTCCCAGAGCTCATTATGTCTCTACCACGACCTTTCTGCCTAGACCCACTAGCTCGGCTCTACTGGACAGTAGTTTTTGTTACTCCTCCTCCTCTCTTTCTAGACAGTGCTTTAAATACAACTTAACAATCTCTGATCTGATGCTTAAATGAGCCACATCAAAGGTAAGCTCCAGATAATTTCTAGTATTCACCACCGTGCTTCTTCCTACATTGCTCACAATTTAGCAACTGACTCGATACTGTACCTCTTCCACTACTAGACTGTATGAAGCTACCCCTTTGTCTACATCCCGACTGTTTTGATCTAGCTGGTGGTCTAAAAGCTCTATTCTGGCACTTGCTAAACCTTTTGTCATAATTACCCTGAGATTCACTGGGCCTCTTCAGTCTGGACTCTGATCTGTATTTAGACTGATTGTCATTTAACAATTGCTCAATTCGGATTAAGACGACCTATAGTTTTGAAAAACTACCTAAATTAGAAATGGCTAATCCCCTCCGAATCTCCATGTTCAGCTTGTCTTTGAATCTCCGACACTTGTCTTCCCCAGTAGGAATCAAAGCAGTAGCATAACCTATTAACTCATTAAACCTAATCTCATACTCAGCCACCGATAAACTGCCCTGCTTTAAATCCAGAAATTCCTTCATCTTTCTGTCTAGGTAGATTTTGGGTATGTAGTTCTCCTTTAAGACTCTAAAAAAGTCTTCCCACCTCAAGTTACAAAGCTAGGTGGTACTATCTGGAACAGTTTCCCACCATTGGTAGGCTGGGTCTTGCAGTAGGGAAACTGCATAGTCAAACTTCTCATCTGATTTGTAATCTATCTGATAAAAAATTCTCTCCATTCTCTCTAGTCATCCCTCGGCCTCAGCAGGTTCTGTACTTCTGTAGAAGTCCACAGCCCCCTGCTTTCGCAGTTTGTCGTACCTTCTTTCTCTTCTCTCAGAAATTATTGGAGGCATTCTCTCCAGTTGAGATATAGAAGATTCCCTACTAGCTCCTACTAACTCTAGGTCGTTTATATCAGTTGACCTTCCAACTTGGCCACCAATGGCAGATGACCTATAATAGAATAATAGCTTTGATTACTATCCAAAATTCTCACAATATACCTAAAATTCCTATATATCCCTATAGATGCCAACCATACTCTGATACCAAAAACTATAGCAACCAACTCCCATAAGATATTTGTGCCTGTACGCCTACCAGATATTCGAGTATATGCCCAACGGAAGCAGCGCACTAACTATATCACTTTCACTAACTTAGGTCATCATAATTTAAAACATAAATCTAATGATCTTCAAAAAACAAATTTCCTCATTTCATTTCATAAAACATAAGATATAATGTAGCATTACGTATAACATCTATGTTTATACAATATCGACAACCTATCAGAGTCTACAGCTCTGTCTACAAAAACATGTTACTCACATGAGGAAATTAACAAAAATTTAGTCTAAATCTTTCAGTCTAAGCTGACCAACCTTTGAGCCATGTCTTCTATCCAAAAGTTGGACTAGATCTCTTCTAAGCTTCCTTAGAAGCTATGATGTCTCTCTCGAACCTGAAAAGTCAATGTTGCAATTTTGGTGAGTTTTGCGAACTCAGTGAGTTAACCATTGTCGATGGTTCACTTATAACACATATCATATCAACATATATAATCAAATAATTCACATCATTTCATTTTTCATGTATTATCACAAAACACTTTGTACATAAGTTTTCACATTTTTCATTCAGCTCAATTCAACATTACATTGCAATCATTCAAATCATACAATTCAGGTTATATGCAATGTTCATGAGACTCACATTCATTGACTACATTGTTGTGACCGAGTGCCTTTGTCACTATCCTGTATCCGTTGTGTGTACCGGGCTCATTAATACTGTCCCTTATTCACTGGGGATACTGGTCGCAAGGTTATGCGCGCGCTAAGTTTTACTATGTATAACCTCGGTAAATTCCACAAGCGCACGGGTCATTTGCATGTTGATCCCACGAGGAAGGGAACTAGTCCTAAAATCTAATAACAGCTAAGTTCGTAAACCTAAATTAACAACTAATGCAAAAATTTAAATCAATTGAGAATCAAATACAAGAAATTAAGCACCCAAAAGAACAAACAAAAGCGAACTCACATAAATAATTTGAATTTCAACCTAGAATTGACTAATTGAGAGAAAGGAGGAATCTATTCGAAATTAAAGAAAATCTACCCAATTATGAAAATTTCGATTTAATGGGCCTAGACGATCCTAGAGTGAATTACTCTCTCTCGAGTTATAATTCTTAACCTTAATTAATAAACCCTAATTCAAATTATGAAAATTGCGATCTCTCGATCCGCAATTTGCCCAAAACCTAAATTAGTTCTAACGCTGTCTACTAATCTACCGGGAGTCTATGCTCAATCTCTCGTTACACGATTCTACCAGTTTGATTCAATTCTCTACCTATCGATTTACCTAACTCTCGTTAATCTAAATCGATGATTTTCACCAGCTCACCCTCTCAATTTATTGCCAAGTTATGAAGAATCAAATTGAATCACAATAAATCGAAATAAAACACAATCAAATCAATTTTATTAATTTTAAGAATAAATAAACCCGAAGGTGAGTTTAGACAAAAAAATCAACACTTAACGACAAATAATTCTAAACAATCTTAAATCCCATACATCGATGAAATCAAAATAAAGACTAGACAATACTATCAGAATGGATTTCGGAGTCGCGACTGCGGGAAACCACCTATTCCGAGAAGTACATCACATTAAGCATGTCTCCGTGCCTTTCTTTCTTCGTTTCCTCCCTCAATCGATTGATCTCTAACGAGGTTTTCCCTCATATTTTTGGCAGAATCTCACGTTTTTGCAGCTCTCTTAGCTCTCTAATCTCTCTGGCGGCTGCTAAGTATTGTTCTATTTATTTGGTAGTAGCTCTAGGTCAAAATTGGGGTAGAAACGGTTCAAAAAATCACCCAAAAATTGAGTTTTTCTATCAGCTGGAAGCAAGCACGATCGTGGCTGGTACTTTTTCCTTTCTGTCATGATTGTGGCCTAACTTGATGCTCTCTGTCACGGTCATAGCTTTTGGTGCACAATCGTGGCCTGGCTGCCTCTGGCTCTTCCTCTTCTATCACGATCGTGGCCAATGTGCACGATCGTGGCCCATATGTTTTGGCCCGAAACTCTTCAAATCTTCATCGTTCTTCCCTGTTTACCCTACAACATTAGCATACACATCAAGATACCTAAAAAATATACAAATTAAGCTCAAAGATTCAAACTAACATAAAAACACTTAAACACAAAAAAGAATCTAGTTAAGCCTTACATGCATACTTAACACTTAATTTAACACAAAATGCAAAACAAATCAAATCCTAAAACATCATACAAAACACTACTATCAAATACATGGCTCATTTTATATAGTAAGCTAGAGGCTCTTATCACATTCTGAGCTTTAAGCTCTTTTTCACTAGCAACTCTAGTCACAACTACCTTTATATTTCATGCATTCATATAATGAAATGCAACATATGTATTGAATCATTGTATTCAATCAATCACATTCACATTCTCTTTCTCATTTACATTTTTCTTTGGACCTAAGTCCGACATTCAACAAGAATGTTGAGAACGTTTATTCCGTTAAATTCACATACAATGAGTAATTCCAATAGTTTTCATGCATTAAACGCCTCGGACATTCAATGTCCGGAATCAGTACATACATATCCATAATAATTCAATACATAGTTCAACAAACAAATAATCAAATTGAGACCATCTTAGGTTACTCACAATTTGCTCTAGATAGCTTATTGCCTCGATGTCCCGACAATATTTGGATGTGGTCGCTCTAATTACTCTTCTATAACATACAAGCACACATTTACACATTACTAATTTGCACATTTACATAAATACGCAATCATATATACATGTATATGTGGTATGTATAATGCATGCTCAATAACAATCCTAGGTATATTTCCTTAATTTCACATTTCATAACTCACATATGTCTAAATTAAACTTAGGTTAGCACCTCACTTATTTGAGATTATTCTAAATTCATCATTCAATAATTTACTGAGGTTATTCTTGCATTTCTAAGGTCACAAAAATACTCAATTTATCATTTATATTTACTAATACACAACATTCATCTTCTTAAATCACTTTAGCCATCATTGGACTCCTTTCATTCTTATAACATCACCAATTTTCCAAATTTGAACAGCTAATGTATAACAATTTATCCTTAAATTCTATGCTTGATCATTACTTTAAACATGACACTCATTTTATCACTTATTCAAGTAACATTCTAGGTTTAATTTAAGCTTCATTCAATCCTAAAAGCATCACATCAAATTACCCAACCAATTGTTACTTTAACCTAAACATAAAAGACGTATGTTTGATGTTTAACCAATTCCCAAAATCGTGGACAACGTCCCGCAATCTTGGGATTTTTTGGAAGAGAGTTTCTGCCTTCGTTAAGCATTCCCACGATCGTGGGATGCTTCCATCTGAAGAATCCTAACTATTTTCTCCAATTTTCCTGCTCTTTCAACTCTTCCAAGTTACATCCAACACCTCATATGCTTAGTCTAACATTTCTAGCTTAATTCATCAATGTTTCCCCTTCATTCATAACTCCGTTTTAGTTTAGTATCATCCACACACAAATCAAAATCCATGATTAATCATAAACATGAAAAATAGAACATATTCCTACACACTTTCATCATCAATTTTCCACACACGTTCTACTTCATTTTCACCTTCATTTCATTCCTAACTATCACATTAATTCATCTCATTTCAAGACACCATAGTACTCCTTCTTATTAGCTCTAAACTCATATTGGTTCATCTCTAAAACATTCAAAGAGATACATGTAACATACCAAGAAAACAGAACATAAGCATCTAATTACAAGTCAAAATTTCTATACTTCTTTTTACACCATTTTAATGATCATATTATCTCGAAATATTCTTTACAATCACTCATGAAAGGAAAATCATCTTATATGGCAAAGCAAGACATTTAGGTGCTCATTTCATTACTCACGATTTTCATATATATACCTCACCACTTCATGAACATTTAACCTCTACTATCATTAAGACTTGTTTCATTCAACAAAACATGAAGAGTAAGGCTTTATACTTACTTATCTAGTTTAATGTCTTCAAATCACTCTTAACCCTATTTTCTCAACACCTTATGATCATCATCTTTCCAAAGGTGGTAGGGTTAGGTCTTTAATGGAAAAGAAGAAGACAACCAAAAATAAGAGTAGCAAGTGAAGGTTAGAGCTAGCTTCAATGCTGAAGGGGTGAGAAGTAAGGATTGTGGATGAAGAAGATTAAGGGGTGAGAAGTTGTCACTTACCACACGTCCAATCTCTATTGATTTACACTTGGTTCTCTTATTAAACTAATACATTTAACTCCAATTTCTACTCCAATTGTCTCTAAATTTTAATATAGGTTATTAACAAATCCTCATGTCATTTGCCAATTATGTCCATCAACATCCATCACTTATTTCTACTACTATTTGTCAATTGTCCTACCATTTGGCTCCCAAAAATATTCAAAATTTTAGAAATTCTCTAAATTTCATCAAAATTTCTAAATCAATACTTATGCTCACCAAATCCATTTTTCAAGACATATAAACCACAATTCATATAAAAAATCACATTTATAAACGAATTATACCTGGAAAATGTCAATAAATGCATGTACAATCATTTTAATGTGTACAAACATTAATATTCACATGTGTGTGTATGCTATATTATGCATGAGCATGAAATCCACTTTCTAACTTCTCAATAATCTCTTATGTACAATATTTTAGGGTTCTAACCCTTATCATAGGGTAACAGGATGTTACATAAAACATAATTTAGATTTAAGGTATTAGAAAGGATTAAAAAGCCTTTAGGAATAATTGGGGCTTGATTACCATAAGTGGTAATCACAAAACTTCAAGGTGATGATTTAAGATATGAAATTTGTCTAGAATTAAATATCATGATGTGCAACACTAAAATCAATTATCCATACACTATTAGAAACAAGTGTAAAAATATTGAAAACCTTACCACCATCATTTGTAAATGTTACCAATATCGCGGCTTTTTCAGAAACACCATCATTTGTTTTTGTTTCAACTAACACAGCAGGTGGTTTAAAATTAAAATTCTTCCTTTGTGAACCCTTATTTGTTAGTCATAACACAAACTTTAATTATAGACCTAACATCAACTCTGAACTAGTATTAACAGAGAAATGCGAAAAAATACATGTTTTTCTCTCCATTGAAATAAGCTACTAAACTGCTTGAACAAACTTCCCAAACTTTCAATCAATCTTTATGAAAGTTGTATATCCTTAAATTGTTAATGTTTTTTTGTGCCTTTCTTTATATATAAGCCTCTTAACATGTTAGAGAAATTGTACATCCATGAACTTGCTTAAACAAACAGTAGAAGACCTAAATAGTTGTTTATAATAACCTTATTAGGTCTCTCTATCACATACCTAATAAATCACTGACCCATACTGATTAGGGCTTATTTTTCTCACTGGAATTCAACTCATTTGACTAAATCCTTTATTGGCTTCCTTATTAACTTTAATCTAGATCAAAATTGATTTTATTAACCTTAATTTTATAAAACTTGTAATTAATAATTGTCCAATTAAAAATCACTAACATTCTCCCTCTTATACAAATATTAATTACAGTAGTTATAATAACAATAAAAATAGTAAAAGTTGTTAAGAAAATAAACATAAAGGTCAATTAATTTAAACATTTGATCTAAAGATAATAAAACTCCATCGTTCAATCTCGTAAGGCTTTCAATATTGAAAAATATCAATGTATTTATCATATGTGACACAGATCTAATACAACCACGCATATCTAATACCTCACTAACATGAATGAGAAAATGGAGTGTGGCAAACTACATTGATATTTGTATGATTTGAAATGTATCATTGTTTTATTTATCAGTCTCAATTTCTTTAAACTTTATGCTAAACCACATCAAAGAATTTTTTCTCTCAATGAATGCAAAATCATATTAGAGAAAACTCTTATGGTATTAATACTTATATCCCTCTATGTCTTATCAAATACACATATTTATGTATGCATCTGTATGTGTCCTAAAGACACATGCTCCTTTCACTTGTATTATGACAATGTACAATAAACTGTATGACTAAAAATAAAATGATGATCACACACACACACACACACACACACACACACACACACACACACACACACATAATTATACTATCATAATACATGAAATTTGTTAAATGTATCTAGAGCAAATACAATGATCCCTAACTAATAGTGTTTAAGGACCTTAGTAAACTCATACTATATACATATCTCTAAAAAATAACTAAGGGAAGTCCTTTAATAAAGGGATCAACAAGCATATACTCAATCTCCAAATGCTTTGCCTCAATGTCACCTTTCTTATTAATTCTTTTGTGGTCAAATATTTAAGCTTCAAAACCTATAATATTCTTGTTGTTGTTACTGAACAATATAGCAAAAAGATTATCACAATATAATCGAATGGGTCTAATAATTGAATCAACCATAGACAACTTAGAAATCAAGTTCTTGAGGCAAATTGCCTATAAAGCAACCCTATAGCAAACCAAAAATTCTATAAACATAGTCGAGGAAGTTACTAGCGTCTGCTTGACACTCTTCCACAATACAAGAACATATGCTAACATAAAAATGTACCCTAATATATACTTCCTATCATTTAGGCATATAGTAAAATATGAATCCATATAACTTATGAGGTTTGGAATGTTGACTTTTTCGAATGTCAAAATGTAATATTTAGTTCCCTTCAGATATCTCAAAACTCGTTAAATTACAGTTTAGTGGTTTATCTTTAGGTTGGTAAGATATCTACGCAACAGCCTAATAATAAATGCAATGTCAAGTTTAGTGCACACCTGAACATACATCAAACTACTAATTACATTGAAATAAGGGATATTCTTTATAGCCTCTTTCTTTATATCATTATATGGACATTATGCTAATAAGTTTTAAGATCTGTCCCGATGAATATAAATACCTACGATAAAATATGTCTCACCAAGGTCTTTTATGTCAAAATGCTTGGTCAAAATTTATTTAAGCTTATGCAATATGGTCAAGTCATTTGATATAACTAAGATATCATCCACATATATAAGTAAGAAGACAAATTTGTTCCTCCTAACTGTAACACCCCACTCCCGCTAGACCCGAACCCGATATCGATAGTGATATCCGAATTCGTGCCCCGCGAAGGTGGTGTGCCATATCACTAAACAATTAAAAGTCGGTATAATTTTTTTTTTAAAACCACACACATAAAGTACAACAAATCTATAACCAAAACGTTCCACTTTGTTTTACAACCATTTGATACAAACAATGTAATCAACGGAAACTTTTATTAGCCA
>JANQBM010000220.1:5249504-5268767 GCA_025594535.1 Erythroxylum domingense | reverse complement strand
ATTGGCCTAAAGCCTATACGCTGCATTACAGTATCTCATATTGATTAAACATGAAAATGTTAAAGGATTTCTAAATAGTAAGGTCAACTATCCAAATGACTAATTTTAGTTATTTTGACAATAGTTGACCCAAGTCTAATTCTTGTTAATGAGCTCTATACTTTACCCTTATTAAAAATCTAATATATTATCAGAGCAGGTTTAGTCCGAATTATTAATTTCCCGATTGTCTATCTGGATGTCCAGTCCTAGTGGCCCGGTCCGGTTACCACTACGTTTATTTCAAGTGACAACTGGATGTCCAGTCCCAGTTGCACTTGAGAGGGAGTGTTAGAGTATCCCATATTAACTAAACATGAAAATGTTAAAGGATTATAAGTGATAAGGTTCAACTATCCAAATACCTAATTCTAGTCATTTTGACATTGGTTAACCCAAGCCTAATTCTTGTTAATGAACTCTACACTTTACCCGTATTAAAAGTTCTAATACATTGTTGCTAATACGTTGTTGCGATGTTTTAGATGCTTGAATATTGATTTAGGATGTTTACTACTGATATATAAATTTTACTAATGTTTTAAGAAATAAGTAGCTTTTCTCAATTATCAATATCTATCATGTATCTCTTCAAGAGGTAATTCAAATGGTCCGTAGAACTTTTTAAAACTACCAAGTATTTCAGGTCTTGTATCGAGTTCCTGTAATATCACAAGCACCACTTAATATTAGGAAGTCTGGATCACCTTGCATTAAAGGCCTTTAAAGAGCATTTAGGTCGAACCAGTCCTTTAACTTGGAATCGTTAATTTGAGAAATGGCTTATCTGAAGTGCATGTGGGCTATTGCATATATGTTTTAGGGTTTACTTAATGGAAACTAGATCAAATGGTCACCATTTCTCCTAATCCATATTTAATTAGAATATATTTTAAAACTTTAATTTAATAAATTTTTGTATTAGTGATTTTGTTTTTTTAGGACATGATGTAATTTCTTGGTATTCAAATAAACAATATTATGGTCATACTCTCCAGATGGGAATCGTAGCATATTGTAACTATTTTTTATAATTGTAATGTTATTTGAATAAGAAAGTTGTTGAAAGAGTTTTATTTGAGACAATAAATAATTAACAATAAATCCAATATTTCATAATAGAGCAAATATTTCATAATAATTCAAAGTTAGATTAAGTGAATCTAATTTTGAATTATTTGGAATTAAATAGAGAGAATTACAATGAAATAAAGACAGACTAATCATTTTTTTCATTATATATAAATTTTATTATATCCCTTTTGTAATTTAACATTAAGCGGTTTTAAGTTAGTGAGTCTAAAATTATCTACGGATTCTATAAATAATTATATAATATTTTATTTTATGTAAGACAGGTAAAAATAAAAACTTTATTGTAAAAATAATCTTCTTTTATTATATATAGGAGTGTCGAAGTATTTGTAAACTTATTATGAAATGGTGGTCAATAACTAAAGTCCCTTATGGCCTTAAAGCACACTAGTCAATGATTAGCATCAAGAAGCTATTTTAGATTAGGGAGGAGATTTATAGGTTGAAACCATTAATGGTGCTCAGGCTATGATATTGTCCTAAGACTCTGGAGATTAATCCACCACTATGTCGGCAAAGGTTGTTATTAACAGGGGCCACTGGGGCTTTTTAGCGCACAAAAGAATGAATATCGAGCGGTGGTAGGAGGATAGTAGTGCAGCTAGGCACTTACAAGTGAAGGGCCTGCCTATAAACATGTTCTAGACATGCTTCTTTATGAAGAAGATGTGGATGACTGAAATTAGATCAATTGTTAAAAACTGCTTCACTTAGCTTTTGCTTTATGGAAGATTGCTTTTGGAAGCATGCTCTGTATTAACTACTTAATCATCATCCTTGTCATGGTTCCTTTGAACCAACTTTGAAATTATTCTTTTTTCTACTAATTAATCATATGCTCTTTTGTATTAATTAGTATAACGATGGTATTAATCAACTTGGGAAAAGAAATAGTTCAACCAACTAAAGCACACTAATACCAACCCCATCACTTACAAATTCCTCTTTAACAAAAGGAGAAAAAGAAAAAGAAAATGAGATGAGGCCGTCCTTAGATGTGGAAAGAGGATACTTCATAGGATGATGCGTTGAATCTTAAAGTTGATGGGATTTTAACCTAACCTTTATTACATGTCTTCAGTATCAACTCATGGACCATGTCATAGCCTCCAAAGTAAGATCCACATTACATGTCCATTCTACTTCATACCACATTAGGACAGTCATATATCTACATAAAGTTGGTACCCTAAGTGGGTGCAATCTCTATCTACTTGATTTTCACTTTTCGTAATAACTAATAGTACTAAGCAGGTCAAGGCAAAGCTGGAAAGGAGGAAGAAACTATGATTAGCAGATACTGTTGTTCAAGATACACTACTGTGGAATTCAACGTGCTTTGAATCATTGAAGCTTTGGACTTCCATGTCTTCTCCATGAGAATTATGAGGTGAAGTCGGTGATATGGATGGGTTATAAGAATACCGTCTGGCCCAGAACAGATAATTCAAGAAGTTGATGAGACTTAGGGCAGCTAGTAGCCAATAGAAGAGGTCTAATCTATCTTTGTTGAGGTCATTTTCACTAAGCCAGCCGTTACCATAGGAGCTAGAGGTGATTCTGTTCACCAATGAAACCAGGACAGAGCTTAGATAGAAGCCAAAAGAGTATGAGCAGTAAGTTAGGGCTGTTAGAAATGACTGCATGCCCTCCAACGACTGTTTGTAAAAGAACTCTATGAGACCTACTGCAGTGAACATCTCTGAGAGGCCAAAGATTAGGAACTGTGGAGCAATCCAAAATATGGACATGTTTGTGTTGAATTGCAGAGCTTCCATTTTTCTTTTCTTCTCTATTATGGCAGCTGAAACCATAGAGAAAGTTGCAGTAAATAGTCCGATGCCAATCCTTTGCAGAGGAGAGATTCCAGAGTCTATTCCTGTAATTCTTCGAGCAAATGGTACAAATAGGGTTTCATAGAGAGGGACTAAAAAGATGAGCATAACATAAGGGATGGATTGAAGTGAAGCTGGAGGGATGTGAAAGTTTTTTGTGATCTTGCTGTTCATTGCACTTCCTTGCTGGACTGAGAATGTTTGAAGCTGTGCCAAAATGGTATTGAAGATGATTGTGCAGGCAAATATAGGGATGACAGAGATTATGATCTTCACTTGCTCCACTTGTCCCACCGTGGATAGTTTCCATGGACCTTCGCTTTCCTGAGATCTATCTTGGATTTTGATGCATGCCTTGTCCAGGAATCTGCAAATAACAAGAATTTAAGGTTGTAAATTGAATATGGATATATGAATTCCATGTTGTGGTTTTAGAGATTGTTGTAATTATTCTTCCGTACAATTTGAATTTACAATGGTTAGAATAGTGCCTTCATTATCTGCAATTGCACCAAGTACATTAATTGTAACAGCAATATTTCCTATTCCCTATCTTCCTTTATTTGGATAACCGCACCTGAACTTGTCAGTATGAAGCAGGTTGCTGACAGAAAGTGACGAAGCAGATGCGTGCTGAGGCATAATTTTGTGGTTTCCATGTAGCTTCTGCGCATTGGAGGGACAAGTTTGCTTTCTTTTAGTAATGGCAGCGACAAAAACCTGTCGAGGAGATTAAAGAATTAGAACAGGAAAAGAGAGACCAATTAATCATACAAGTTTTATTCAAATTAGCAGGTCTGTGGGACAGTGCTGATCTCGTGAGCCTGGCAACTTATACAACGTGTTTCGTACTAAAAAGGCAGAAGGATTAATAGTAAAACTAAAAGATGACATACCAATCCAATGAGACACTATCTTGTAAACTAAGCAATTCATTTTGGAAAAAAAGAAAGAAAGAACATGTAGATTTAATGGTTATTCAAAGCAGAAAAGGAAATCCTGAATACTTTGTATCGTTTAGTCCTCTAATTAAAGCATAGAAACTACTTTTAGTTGTCTAAAAAAATGAAAATCCAAGAACAAAAGACAGAACTCAATCAGTCCATAGAAATAAAGTACAACAGTTTAAACCTGAACCACAGAAAGATTATAATGGCATAAACTTGTTTTAACATGTAAGAATTTGGAAACGTATACAAACTCCTGTAATCTCATATTTTACCAATATCCAAAATTTGAGAATTGAAGAGGTTTATTAGCTTCAATCATTAGGTCAAATCCATGATGATTTGTGTATTACTAGATGGAAGACAAAAAAGATAAAGATTTGTGTATTACTTGTGCAATTGGAGTGAATATACTTCCTCGAGGTGGCTTGTTCCTGTAAAGAAACAGACCCGAAATCAAGAAAATCAGTCCAACCGCCATAACAGCAGCTGAGACCGCGAACCCAACATCCATGCCAGAGTGAGTTTGAAGCCAAACAAGAAGGGTAAGTGCTATAAGCTCCCCCATGCAAAAGGCAAAGTAGGCAGTGTTAAAGTACGTGGAGAGCTTCCTGGAGTCTTCTTTTCTGAACTGATCTGCTCCATGAGAAATTATGTTTGGCTTTAAGCACCCACTTCCCAAAGCCACCAAATAGAGTGCCACAAAGAATATCAAAGCTTTGTAGCCCTTGGCCACTTCGCAGAGATTTCCCTCGGAGTTGGAGACCATGTTGCAGCGTGGTGGCCTCAGCTGTGGCAAGTGGGCTTGAACTGACAGTAACATGAACCCCTGTAACGTTAATAAAAATTAGAATATAATTAAGTGCTTATAAGTTGAATAATTTCTTGGGCTTGAACGCTTGATTGGTGGAAAACGGGTACTTACAGAGAGTTCAACGAACCCGAATATCAACATAGTCCAAAAGCTTCCGAGATAAGAATCTGACAGGAACCCACCAAGGAGAGAAAGGAGGAAGACAGTTCCTACGAAATTCGTGACTATATTTGCAGATTTTGATAGTGGGAAGTGCATTTCATTGAACACATAAGTTATGAGATTGTTCCCAACAGCTGCTATTGCCATCATTTCAAAGCATTGAAGTCCTGAATCAAACAAAAAGTGACTATGAGCTCTTTAAACTCGAGATATATTATGCTCAACCACAAACTTAAAATGCAATTTCCATATTCCATTCTGTTGCTGGGTTTGGTACTGTCTAATGAACTGATAAGACTGATCAAAAGAAGCTGGTACTTGACGTAGGAAAATGGTAATGGGCACTTGTTGCAAATCGTGGATACTGCAATCAAGTTATAATGTCCTGCTAGAAGCAGACACTCCATGTGGACTTGATATTGGTTAAATTTTACTTAAAAACCATGTTAAGTCCTATAGAAATGTTCATGATCAATCCGTATGCATAAAACAGAGATCGAAGACAAGGAGATCAATGTGTAAAGAGAGATAGAGACAGACCAAGGACAAAAATAGCCGCGGTCATGCCACCATGCTTGTGATTCTTGCAGGGTCTGCCTCTCCAATCAACTGACAACTCCTCCACAGCAGCTACAGGCAAGGAATCTCCTGTGAACTTCATCTTTTATAAGCCTTTTCCTAAACTTTCCCCTATTCTAAGGAATATTTGTAATGCTATGATAAACCTTGAATGAAACCAAAAAAAGAAATTGCTTGACGAATCAATTCCACAACGGCCACAAGTATGTATACAAAGCCTTATCTTTTCAAGGGCTTCTTTGGTGATTTTGAGACTTAAGAAGTGACTAATCCAATTCCCACATTTATAGTGTTTTTCAATTCCATTTCCTCGTGCCCGATCTTTCTCATTTCCATTTCAACTCGTCCCCAATAGTTGACTCACTCACTCACTGTGCCAGTGGGATGCATGGCCCATATCTTCTGTGCTCAATATATACTAAATTATATGTATGTATGTAAGTCAGCTCCCATAATTAGTAAATCCTTTTCTGTTAAATCTTTTCCCACTCGTTGTTTATGACTGGGTGGGGTGCCAGTGCCATGTAGAAGGCACGTGTAGCTGTGTACAAGCCATTCATCAATGATCATGCCATCTTCAAGTTTAAGAGTAGTATGCATTTTTATGTCATCCCTTGGGGTGGGACACAGTTACCACACAAAGTGATATAAGTGAAGAGTGGAGCATTAATTCCACTACATTTCTGCTGTTAATTGAGCTTCAAAAGCATCCTTCTTTATGTTCAGATTTTTAATTTCTGGTTTTCAAACTTTCTAGAGGATCAGATTAATGGAATGGTATCTCTATACGTACTAGACGTGCTTCCCTTAGAACGTCTTTGTCTATGTGGGTAGACATTGGTATTTGATATATACGGCGGAGTCTAATCGATGAACTTTTCAAGTTCCCGACAGTTAGGTTACGTTGGTACGTGGAAAGGCATAGATCAAAATGGTGGGCATGATTCCGAACTGTAGCTGTAATACTGATATTTGTGATATGTCTCCCTTTAATTCTTAAAAAAAAGGTATTGAAAATTAGTCTTAACCTCCTATAACAATGAACTATAGTCTCATTCCTTCATCTTGACAAGATCACTATGGACGTATATAGGTGAGCTCACCTTCATGTCACAATTAAGATACTTGAGTAGACTGGAATGTAATTGGTCCAATTAAAAATTAATTGGAGAGAAAGGAATTGATGCCACAAATGAGGATATTACGCAAATGCTTACGACCATAAATCTTCTTATATCAAATTAGAACTACCGTTGCCGAGTTATGGTACTTCACCGTTATGAAGTTGTAGGGTTTTCTCTTTTTATCTGTTTCCTTCTTTATTAATAATTCTTATACATTCATCTTTTTCTTTGGAATCACACAGTGATTGGAGGCCTTGTAAAGAACGCTGAAGAAAGTTGGCTATTCGGGTTTGTAAAAAAACTCGATTGGGGGAACATTACAAGAATTGAATTGTTCAGAATTTATTGTAGACTGCTTTTGGCTTGGAATCAAGGGTTTCAAAATGTGTTTATTGAATTAGACTCTCTTTTGGCCGTTAACACAGTGAATAACGACCTTTGGCCTACAGATCAATTCTATCAAATTATTCGTGCTTGTAAAGAACTGCTTAGTCTACCTTGACAATGTCATATTGTGCATCCTTACCGCGAATCAAATATATGCACTGACTACTTGACTACTTAAGCCTATGGTGATATTTTTGATATTATTCACCTTATAATCTCTCTGAACAGCTCCACCATTGCCGTTCCTATTTGCACCTAGCAATGATTGCTTCCTTGTACCAAAAAAATTCCATATATTTACTAGCATAGTAGCGTTATTGAATTCAAAACAAAATCGAAATGTACTTATAAATGAATGAACTTCACGCTACCCGTATTTATTTCGTCTCCACCAAATTATATTTCTTGGCCCTTGTGTTACCATTTTATATAGCCTGAATGTGAATTGGTTCAATGGGTCTACAGAAATGAAAATGAAAATTGATCGTGCGTTCTTTTTGTGGGATATATGCAGTATTTTTTATTATTTATGAAATAACGAATGGAAGTCAGTTTCGACTTTCCAACACCAACATCTATACTATCCCATTTAGACTGAACTTAGTAATCACGTTCGATAAACAATTTAGTGATTCTAATCCACAAAAGACACATGTCCTATTGTATTTGACAAATATTTGCTTTAGATATTATTTAAGTAGAGAAGCCATTTCACTATTGCCTGCTGGTATTGTGTTTTACAGTAAAGCATGCACCTAATAAGGTGGAGGGAGTGACAACTAAATGTTGAAAAATGGCATGAGGGTGTTTTGCCCTGCATATTGTACATGTATTATCTTGTCTCTTTAAAGCTTATCTATCTTTATCTATATTTTAAAAAATCAAATATCACATTGGAATAAACAACAAAAATCAATGTTTAGCTATCAAACTAGAATTTGTTATTAAATATAAACGATAAAATTATAACATAATTATTATATATTATTAATTTATAAAATATTGAGTATAAAATATAATCTTATGAATGAAAGAGTCTAAATTTGTATAAATAATAGTTAAAGGAATAAGTTTATCAACAAAATACTTTTCTTAATATTATATCAGTCTTCCTTCGAAAGTATATTTTTAATATTATATTAGTTTCCCCTCGAAAGTATAGGATATTACAATTTCATATGATCTTAAATATGGTAATAAAAGACATGGCCACTATTCTCAGTAACATCTAGTTGAATTGATAACTTTTAGGGTAATATTTGCGAGGTTAGACTTTTTCTTTTTATGTATAAAAAGGTTCAAATTTATTAGATTTGACTCATTATTTTTAGAAATTCATTATGATCTTTTGGTTCACTTTTTTTATATCTAAAAATTGGCTTAATAATGAGTATAAGAGCATCAACATAAGAGGTAAAGAAAAGGAAAGAGAGAAAGAAAGAAAAGTTACAACTTAATCTTTTTGAACTAGCTTCTATTTTCTGTTTGACCTAAAATGATTTATAATTAGTTGAGTTCAAATTTAGTCTACAAGTTCATAAGATATTGCATTATAATATAAATGGTACAAATCTTGTTTGAAGGGCTGTAACTGTAACTCAACTTTGGGTAATTTCTCTTTTTTTTTCTTCCTCATTTGTTGTTGCTTCCTTTATCATTTGTTTCTCCTTACACTAGTTTTATGACTATTTTGGAGAGTATTTTGTAATAATTTTTTAGTATAGTGGATTTCTTTTCATGAATTGAAAGTCCTGTTGCTTTTATTCTTGAGTTGATTCTTCAGACAAAAATTTTGGTGTCTTTTGTGTATGTGATTTGCATTGGTGATATTTATTTTTCATCATATTATACTTATTGCAACATCATTATTATGCTAAAGTTTGCTTTCTCCTTGAAGATTCAAGTGCAAAAGAAAATATTAATTAGGCATTTTATTTCAATATGCATTTGATCTTGCATATATTAGTACTTTCTTCCTAACATTATAGTATCAGAGCTTATGGTTGAATATTTATGATAATTCTACTTGAAAGATGGAGGCAATTATTAGTAAAATGGTGTGTTTAAATAGTATTAATTAACATAAGTGGAAGGTAGAGATGAGAATTAAACATCAACAAGTTTTTGACTATATTGGACAAGCATAAGATGTTATACTTAACCACATTATTAACGAAACATATTCTAGATTTTTGTAGGATAAGCTTGAGACACTTTACACTTCAAAAATAGGCAATTACAAGTTGTTCCTATTTAAACAATTAATGAATTTAAGATACAAGGAGGATAGTCCTATGATCATTTAAATGATTTTACGGTGTCCTTGATCAATTGGTTAAAACAAGTATAAAGTTTGATGATGAGATATAAAGACTTTAGTTGCTTAATACTTTGCCAAATTTTAAAAAAAAATTATGTATTTCTTTGACTAATTCTACTCCTAATGATGCAGTGACTATCTAGTATATTAAAAGTGGTGTTTTGAATAAAGAAATTACAAGAATATCTGAGGGCTCTTCTTCATCCTCATCATAGTCAAATGTTTTGGTTAACAAAGATAGAGAGAAATAAATTCAAAGGTCAAATGGTAGAGAGAAAAGTGTAATCAATTCAAGATTCAAGTACAAAAACTTTGCCTATAATCATTATGGTAAAGTAGGGTATATTAAAAAGCATGATTTCATCCTAAAAAGAAGATGAGACAAGAAAAAAAGGATGATGACAACACAAACTGCATTGTTACTATTGTTTATAGAGATCGTCTTATTGCTTATGATGAAAATATTAGCAATTAGTATGTCATATAACTAGTTGTGTTGAAGATGGTAATGCTTCCTACCTTGTCACGCCAAGGAAGGAATGCTTCATTTCTTATACTCCTAGTAATTTTTTAGTATTAAAAATGAGCAATGATAGCAAGATTAGGTTTATTAACAATAAGACAATTTACTTGAAGACTAACATTTATTCAAAATTAGTTATTAAATGTGTCAAGCATGTGTTTGACATCCCTTGAATTTGATCTTTGTAAAAAAGATTGATGATAATGGTTATTACAAATCTTCAATGATGGATAATGGAAACTTATTGAAAGTTTATTCGTTATGACTCGAGGTAACAAGTCCTCTAGCTTGTATATGATACAAGGTTTTATTTATGACAACTCAATGAATATAGTGGAGAGTAATACTTTATCATAATTAAAACATGGAAGATTGAGTCATATGAGTGAGAAGGAGATTGATTTTTAAGGATGAGAAGTCAAAGTTGCTTATTAAGGCTAAGTCGTGTATCTTTACTGATTATAATTAAGATGAGTTTGGTTATCAATCTTGGAGGAGTAGACTATTGATAACATTGACAAGGCTAAGAGGAATAATTCTTAGAGCAAGAGGCATTTGGTTGATGTTGAGTCAATTTCTTTGAATGATTCATTAAATAAAGCTAAAGATAGAATTCAATTGAGAGTTAAGATGATAATGAAAATGGTGATCAAGTGTAAAATGATAAAAAATGTAGAGATACTGTGGATGCTTTAGTACATAATGTTATGGTTGGTCAATAATTAACAAATATAGAGACTTCAAAAACTTCTATCAAAAGATCTATCAAAGAGAAGAAGTTCTTATCAAGTTAACCTCTTAGTGAGTATATACTTGTCACAAGCAATAGAAAATATAAAAGCTTTAAGGAAGCTATGGATAATAAGTTGAAGGAAAAATGGTTCTGTAAAAGATGAAATGAAATATTTGCATGATAATCACACTTTTGATTTAGTTAAGCTACTTAAGGATTAAAGATTTTTAAAGAATCAATGGATTTTTAGATTAAAGCATGATAACAACATTTCAATTATATGATACAAAGCTAGATTGGTTTTCAATGGCTTTAGCCAGAAGAAAGGAGGTTGATTTTGATGAAATCTTTTCTTTAGTTATGATGATATTGTCCATCCAAGATATTTTAGATTTATGAGTGTTAGATTTAGCAACACACTTTGACTCAAAGGTTAAGCAGATAGATGTGAAGACTACTTTTCTCTATGGTGATTTAGATAAAGAGATTTATACGGAGTAGTTAGAAGGCTTCAAAATTAAATGAAAAGATAATTGTGTATGTAAATTAAGGAAGAACTTGTATGGTTAGAAATAAGCACCAAGGCAGTGGTATAGAAAGTCTAATTTTATTATGAGAAAACAAGGCTTCAAAAAGATTTCATATGACCATTGTGTTTTATACAAAAGTTTTTTAATTTTGACTTTGTTATTTTATTGCTTTAAGTTGATTACATACTTACTGTTGGTCAAAATGCTTATAGGATTGTAAAGTCTTTTGCTATAAAATAATTAGGGCTAGTAAAGCAAATTCTTAGAATGAAGATTATTTATGACAAAACTAAAAAGTTGTAGCTCTTATATAATAAATACATTGAGAAGGTGCTTCAAAGTTTCAATATAGATAAAATGATGGTGGCATTTACACCTCTTATAATATACTTTAAATTGAGAAAAAATTAATGTTCTTATAATGAAGAAGAGGAGGAAGATATTAAAAGAGTTTCTTATTCTTCAGGTATTGGTAAATTAGTGTATGCAATGATTTATACAAATACCTAATATTACTTATACTTTTAGTGTTATTAGTCATTTTCTTTCTAATATAGGAAGAGAACATTAGAATGCAGAGAAATGGAATTTGATATATCTTTGTGTTTGTTCTAATTCGACTTTAAATTTTGGAGCAGGGAAACATATACTTTATGTATTCATAAATTTATATATGGTGGAAGATGTTGATACAAGGAAATCTACTTCGGGCTATATGATTACCTTTGCAGGATAAGTTGCATCTTAACAATCCATTTTACAAAAATGCATTTCTTTATTAACTATAGAAGTAGAGATTATTGATACCATTAAAAATTGTAAAGAAATACTATAGATGAAAAATTATGAGGGAGTTTAGCTTTATGCAAAAGAGGTATATGTTATATTGTGATTGTCAAAGTGTAGTGTAACTTACTAAAAATTTGACATTCCATAGTAAGCCAAAGCATATTAATACTAGATATTATTGATTTAGAGATATTTTATGTTCTAAGTTATTTAAGTTATAGAAGATTCATAAGAATGACAATCGTTATGATGTGATGACCAAGTATTTTTCAAGAAGAAAGTTGGATGCATGCTAATTAATCGCCAAAGTGGTAGGATCCTTTACACAATAAGGAAGGGAAGAAATTTTAAATTAAGGCCTTTTTTCTCCTCTATGTAGAAAGGTCCAAATTTATTGTCCTTGACCTATCATATTTAGGAATACATTAGAGTCTTTGTACTCCCCCTTTTAATGTCTAAAAGTTGGACTAGTGGTGAGTATAAGATAGTAAGTAGAAAAAGGGAAGAAAAAAAGAACATCAAAATTTTTTCAAAACTAATTTTAGTTTTTTATTTAATTTGGAGTTGTTTATTATTAGATTAAGTTCAAATTTTGGTTGGGAGTTTTTGAGAAGTTACTCTATCTAGAGACCTTGTTTGGAAGATTGTAATTACAATTTTCACCCATAAACAATAGTTTAACTTTGGATGATTTCTCTCCTTTTCTTCTTTGTTTGTTGGTGATGCCTTTATTATTTGTTTCTTTTTGTTTGATACTTGTTTATGATCACTTTGAAGAGCATTTCATAAGAATTTTCTAAAATGATAGAGTTTTTTAGAACTAGAGATCTCATGATTTTCACCTTTGGTTCGAAAGTGTTTTTCACATAAAAATCTTAGTATCTCTTATGCCTGTAATTGGTTTCGGATATATTGATTTTTCAACATATTATACTTACTACAAGATTATTATTGTGCCATAAGTTGCTTACTTCATATAAATTTATGTAAAAATGTTTAAAAATATTTTATTTTATAGCATGTTTGAACTTACATATATTAATACTTTCCCTTCACGTTCATTATTTCATCATATTAAGAATTTTCTAAAGCAATAAACTAATTTGTCAAACAATCTAACTTTGAATTATTCACTAGATCTTTATGAGATAATAACATTCGAGATTGATTTCGAGTTTCTTTTTGAAACTTATTTCTTTTTTTAATTGAACTAGATTTATTCATCAATTTCAATCTTTATAAAATAATAACATTTGTTATTGATTTTGAATTTACTTTTGAAATTTATTCCTTTTTATAGTTAAACTAGATTGATTCACTAGTTTTTAACTCCAATTAAATTCGATAAAACTATAAAAAAATATCTGAATTTTACTTTTTAACTTAATTGAATTACTTAATCAATTGCAACTTAACACAATTTGATTATTTGATCCAGTTTGATTTTCTTATTATTGATTTTTAAATTTATTATGAATAAAGAAAAGTGAACCTTTCATATAATGAATGAGAAATAGAATTTCATTTCTATACTAAATATAACTAAAACTTTAAAATTATATTTCAAAAGTTATAAATTTTAATTTATTAAAATTATACTTTTACAAAAAGGGGATATTCTATTCAAAATATAATAATTATTGACTGTATTAATGATATTTTAGATTGAAACTTCTTAAGTAATTACATATATTAACATAAATCATATTAATAATTGTCATAATTTTAAATTTTAATATCTATTGTCAAAAACTACATTAACTAACAATATTTTAAAGGCATTCGTGAGGAAATGACTATTATATAATGTAGTTGCATTTATAAGATGTATAAATTATGTATAAGACAAGCAAATGATTGGACTCACTTAGGGTTTTGATTCTCAAATTACTAACAATTTTATAGCTTTAAGTAATTCGATATAGTAAGCATGATTATTGTTAAATTAAGACTACGTTTAGATCTGCGGTGTGGTGGGGATAAATACTTATCTACCGTAGTTTTCAAATGCAATCATATGAATGGATTTGCGGACGAATAATTAGAAGTTGGAAGAAAATGTGGTGTCACTGCAGAAATTGATAAGCAGAAAGAGGGTTGCGGTAGGAAAGTGCTTCTGTGTTAGAAATTCTATTTTTTATTAATAACTTTCTGATAATTATTATTTTTCATTATACCCTCAACTAATAGAAAGCAAGTTCAACGTATTGTCTTTTTCTTATCTATAATTTGAATTTATATGATTAATAATATATTTTTTATGAAATATTTTATTTATGAAATTTATTTTATTTATATTTTTCTTATTTTAATTTAATATTTTATTATTTATATTTTTAAATTTATATGACTAATAATATATTTTTTATGAAATATTTTATTTAATAAATTTATTTTATTTATATTTTCTTATTTTAATTTAATATTTTATTATTTATAATTTTAAATTTATATAACTAATAATAAAATTTTACCTATTTATACAACAATTAAAAATTTATTAAATCCATAGACTTTTTAGTCATTTTATCTCTTTTCAACAACCACAACTACACTTGTCAAACACATATTTTCACGTTTCAGCAGTTTTCAAAACAGCAATCTCAAACACATAAGTACTTATTGAGAATAAGTACTTATTATTTCAGCATGTTATCAACCGTTACCGCTCCCTTAAACTAAGCCTAAATGACCAAAGGAAGCCACCTTCAAATGGTTAATCCAATCTTTTAATTGTATATATATACATATATGATTTCAGCCGTTAATTGCAATTTATTATATCATTAGTCAACTTACTATAATTATGAACGGCACTGAGCTTTTTCTTCCCACATAGGTGGCGAAGTTGCATTTGTAATATATGTAAAGTATAGCAAGAAAACAAAAATAAAAGCAAGATCAACGATGATGAACTCAATAGAGCTATACTATCATGATGCACATATATTTTCTTCTGTGGTCCATCACAATCCACGACAAATACACAACGTAGTGGCCAGCATTGAATTTTTGGCATTCCCGTAAAGAGTGGCTATGGCGGCCTTTATAATCGTCATTTCGATGACAACCTTTTGAGAATCAAAACAAGGCTTGTAGGGTCTTATTGTTGACTTTGTTGAACTATTTCAATCAAAAGGATTGTCTGAATTTTTTGAAAAAGATATTGTGGTACAATTGTGGAGTAATAAGAGTCTGAACCAGACATTTAAAATAGGGTTTAAGGATAGAGCCTTTTTTGGGATCTAATTATTTTTTGAAATTAATTTTACAATTTTTAAAACATAAAATTTAATTTTTTATTAAGAACTTTTTAGTGAGATTTTTGTTAAAAGATTTAATTACGAGACACGCATAACTAATAAGAATATACGTAAATTAATAATTTTTTTTTGGTATAATTAATTTATCTTGTTTTTGTAAGAAAGAATAATTATGGTTATTATAAAAATAAAAAAAATTTAATTACAGAAACTTGTAAAATACATAATTTTAATCGGGTTGAGATGAACCAATTACGTTAATAACTTTGTATTAATTCCCTTGGCTCTGTTAAATGTTAGGTAAGTGATCGAGTATGATGGTAATGAACAATGAGGTCATGGCCATTGACAAGTGCAAGATGTGGTAATGGTTGACATTTACTGTAATCGAGATTTCCTTTGAATTCAACCCACAAGCCGATACCACATTCATGATTAGATTCAATATCTCAATTATTTTACTTTTACGTTTTCTTTTTGTGACAATGCAACCCCATTAGAGAAAGATAAAGAAAATTTTTTAAGTCTGCCATGAATCTCTAATTACTTTTTATTAAGGTCGAGTAATTGAAGATTTCATTATCAATTTAGACACTACCTTATTGCTAGATTGAGAAAGAGAAAACGGTTAAAATATAAGTGAGAGTTTGTCTCACATTGAAAGAATATAAGGCCTTGAGCATGTATATAAGCTTAGTGAGTTACTCTTTTTATCACCAATTGGTTTTAGGATGAAACCTCATTTAGGCTTATATATGCTCAGTTTACGTAGACCCAATTATATAAAATTTAACATGGTATTATAGCAAATTGCTCTCGAATTACACGTTACCACATCGACACGATAAATTGTGTCACGTGTTGGGCCTAAATTAGCTCACACGTAAGGGGGTGTGTTGGAATATAAGTGGGAGTTTGTCTCACGTTGAAAGAATATAAGGCCTTGAGCATACATATAAGCTTAGTGAGTTACTTCTCTTATTACCAATTGATTTTAGGATGAAACTTTATTTGAACTTATATATGCTCAGTTTACGTAGGCCTAATTATATAAAATTTAACACCCCTAAAGGGTCAATCCGAATGGGAAGATCCTAGAAAAACTTAGTGCACCTTTATCTCTGTCTCAAGTAAATGTACAAATTCAGATCCTAGTGCAAATTAAGCTTAGACGTCCCGCTGGCTTGTATGCTTAGGGAGGCACGCATGGAAGACAACCCACATGACCAAAAGGCGAACCTAAGCCAAAATGCAATTAAATAGGACCGACCAAAGTCATCAAATCTCCTTCAAACCTTCTTTTTTCTTTTCATTGTATTTTATGAAACAAAAGTTGTTCTTAACCTTATTCTTAAGCAATGTTGTCAGAGAAGTAGGATTAACTGGTAGGGACCAAGAAAAGAAAGATGGCTAGGAATAAAGTTAGTAGGTAGTTGATCACACGAAAGCTTCGTTTCTCTCTTTTGGCTTCTTTACAACATTTGTTTACTTCCCAAATCTTCCCTGCACATCCGACCGATATTTGCACACAGATTTTGTTGTAAGCCGTCTCCCAAGCTAGTAAAGCAAAAAGATGATGGCATTTAGGCCTTAGACTTTTTTTCAGGCCATCATTGATTTGCGCTACTCACCTTGATAGTTGCTTGATTTATAACAAAAGCTTATCTGAGGTTTATTTTTATATTAATATTAAGACACCGTTAATATAGGCCCTAGAGGCTAGAACTACAACTAGTGGTCGGCCTAGGGCATTCCACACGATTTTTCAGCGACAGAGTATTGACTGTTGGCTAATGTTTTTTGTTTTCCTTGCTTATGTCAGCATTTCGAGGGATGCTCGGTAGTGGGGAACATTTTGCTAATACAAAAGCCAGAAAACTTACCAAAAGAGTGGTGATTGTTGCTTCTTTTCTAGCCTTAAATTCATCTCTTCCAAAGAATACTGTTTTGTGGATGTATAAACCACTATCGAGTATGATTGAACAGAAAGTATGATGAGATTGGAGTTTAGAATGTGTGCTTGAATGCTTATGTGCGGTATTTAGTTTCTCTTTAATTCTCCAAAAATGTGTGTTGATAATCCATGATCCTATATGGTCACGTATCTTCCTCCACTTACTCATAATACTTATTGACTTTGTCTGTGCTTCTTTGATTAAGTTTGAAGTAAACTCGTGATCACCATTGAATTGGAAATATCAACAAGGAAGAAAAGCCTAGTTAGCTCCTTGAACTTGTTCAAATTGTTCAATTGAGTTCTTCAATTTAGCTTTCTTAATTTAACCTCTACTCTTGACTAGTAATAACAAAAATTTTCCAAGTTATCATTTCCTTCGATAGAGACTACTATAGAAAGCACCTATTTGAAAAGTTTTATAAGCGAAACAGAAATTTGATTAAGAAACAAAAGATGAAACTAGCTTTTACATAAAGCTGATGTCTGTTCATTTTAGGTTGATTTGTAGTTCAATTTGAACTTGTAGGTTACATTGATTAAAAAAAAAAACCAATTTGAAGTCTTAATTGGACAATTTGTAAAGTTCAAAGATATATTTAATTATTGATAACCTATTAATCGTAAGCAGAGTTTAATAATCTGTATCAATTACATAAATTATTTTTTAAAATTAACGGTCTATTCATCTTTTAAGTCTTATTTTTGTGATTTAAATTTTTTAAACAAAATTTTTGTATCTCTATTCACATTTTTCCTGTTTTTATGTTTTTGTTCTTGAGTTAACTCAACATGTAAATGATAAAAGAGGACACAAAGGAGAAAAACAGAAAGCGAGAATATGCAACAATCATGGATGAGTTGAAGACAGACTAGCTATAATAGACATTGCACTGTGAAAGTCAATTCCTGTTAATGGGAGGAACAGGTGCAGAACTAAAGAGATTGATTTCTTGTCCCCAACAACTCCTTTTCATTCAGATTTGCAAGCCACAGCATGTTGATGTTCTTCTGAAAGAATTCTGGCCCGTCAAGTTAATTGGTCAGACAAGCAATTCAATGACACAAGAATTCAGGGTCCCATCTCTCAATCTTAGATTCGCTTAGATCGCAATCTTTATGATATGTTAATGGTGATTTATATCCAGTTAGTGTTCATGTGCTCATTTTCTGCATGTCATTTCAAAGAAATGAGGAATAAGTTTTTGACCTTCCATCAGTCGCTGTAGGCTTAGAGCTTGAGTAATTATATGACACTCTCTTAAACTATTAAGTACTATATTCTCAAAATTAAGTACTATTAAGCATTCATAATTAAACTAAAGGCATTATATTAATAATTCATTAATATATAAGAATTAAAAATTAAACAAAGTAATTAACTACAAATAAAAATTTGTAGAGTAAGGTCATATATAATTTCAAAATAGAAATATTCCTATTTACATGTAAAATTGTTTTCTTTATACGATGTAAAATAAGCCCTTTTCAAATAATAATTTTGAAGGGGATGATGATTTTGAAAATTAACCAATCACTTTCTTTTATAGCAAATTTGCAATTGAAACACAAAACATTTCCAAAAGCGATATCAAACACAAAGCTAGCTCATTGACATAACTATCTATAAATTACTTCTTTCACGCATACCAAACCACAGATATAGAAGAAAGCTTTTAATCTCGTTTCATTTTTCTAAGAGAATTACTTGGTCCAATGATACGCCATATTTTTACTTTAAAGTCTAGCTACTCGATTGATGTGATGTCATTTATGGAATCTCTTAAAGAATCAAGTTCCAACTTCGAATGTGCTCTGTACAATTGAAAAGAGATTGATTTAAGCAATTTCCCCAGCAAAAGCATCCGGAAAATCCTTATCCAATCTAATCGGTAATTTGTGCATTATGAGAACATGTTTTCGGTAATAAACAAAGTGAAAGAAGTAGGTCCAACTCGAGTATTTTCTTGACCTTTTTTTTAGCGTTAGTAATTTTTTAAAGGTTGGACAATAATTAATTATATTTTTATGATTTTAATAAATATACACTTAAGCAAGCCAAATTTGTTTGGGTTCAAAATAATAAAATAGCCTACTACAAGATCTAGGTTAATAGGCTAAAGTTTAGCGAAGAAAATAAACCTAATCAATATGAGTTAGACATATATT
>JANQBM010000220.1:5182837-5193258 GCA_025594535.1 Erythroxylum domingense | reverse complement strand
AGTTAAGAGATTGTTGCAGTGGATAAGATTGAGAAACTTCTTTCTATCTCTATCATGTAGGAATTTGAATTTGAATGTATTTTAGATACACATCTTTGCAAGGTTGAATTAGATTAGGATTAGATCAGAAAAATCCTATAAAAGGAACAGAAAAAGGTTCTCGCTTCGTACTTTTCTAAAAATTATTCTTCTTTCTTCTATTTTTGTTATTGGAGCAAAACTTATATGCGACTAAACTCAATCGTTCTGATTCAAGGAGATTTGATATTCTAGTTGTAACCTTGTGAAGTTTTGTGTTCTAAACCTTTTATTTATATTTTAACACAAGTATTTATTGTTATGAGTTTTCTTATTTAATAAATGATTAATATTTGATCAATATGACTATTTAATTTAATAATGATTATTCTATCACTATCTATGAATTCAATGATCCGTAACTGTTATGAAAGATTGGTACAAGTAGCAAATAGGTTATTTATGAAATTACATATTTAACTTATAATAAACAAGCAAACTAAGTTGAATAATTGCAACTATCTCGATTATTTAATTTAAGGCTAGTCTTTTTTACTAAGCTTATTGATATATAATATTATCACGCCCAGTTAATGAATGATAAATTTTGGCTTCGATGCTTTGTTTAAACCAATTAATTTAGAAAAATTTGAGACTTATTATGACTATCTTAATATATTTTGAACTAACTGCTTGAATTTGCCACCTGTTTAATTTTATTACTTGAAATTAAGAAACAAGTGTTTAATTATGTAGGGATTTAACCTAGTTTTACGAAAACTACAAGAAATTTGAAGAATCAGAATTATTTTAGAAGTTTAGATAACTCGACTACAAATATCACTTTATACTCGAAAGATATCTTTTAGGATTTGAAGAAACCATTTCAATTTAGTGGTTATGTGACACAAAGTTTCCAAAGATAAGGAGCTTGACTTTGGAAATTTTTGGGAATGGATAAAAGTTTTAGAGTTTATATTAAGCAAATTTAAGGATTTAATGATATGGAGCCCAAAATTTGGGCCTTAAAATAAGTATATTTGGATTTTTTTTAAACCCCTGATAAATATTAGCCTACTTAAGACTTAAAGTCTTAAACTGATGTATTTGTCCAGTTTCGAAAAAAGTACAATCCACATAGGATTTTACTTCAGTTGACGTCTTTACGTGGAGTGAATGGACCAAAACAGAATGATTAATTATTAGAGAATTATAATAGCAAGTGGCGTTAACTTCGAAGAACAGAAATATATTTTCCCATATTTATTGAACTGCCATAAATCACGTTGAATTGAAAAATATAGCTTTCCTATAATTGATGTTCATTGACCATTCCAAAAGCCACGTATGATTCTTCAAACTTTACTGCAAGCCTTTTATAATTTTATATGTTGTAGGTATCTAAAGTATAACAGCAACATATTGACATTAATCTAATAATCTTTAAGCTCAACAATGAAAAGGGTCGTTAGGTATGCAAATATCAAAATTAAGTATTTGTTTTCATTTCCACATATGGCTAAATCATACTCGATGGTATTAAGAATTTGAGATAAAATTAATGTAAATCATTTTAAAATTATACCCATTTCATGGAAAGAAAAAGTAGTTTTCTGCATAAAAATGTCAAAACAATTGAATATGAAAATAGAGAAAGAATAAAGTAAGTCTGAATAACAATTTAAGGTGTAGTAGGCAGGGTGTTCCCTACATGCGGATCAGCCGATTAAGGAATCATAATCGGTAATGGCTGGCAAGCGCTTGATGCTTCTCACTTCCTCTCTGGAACCATGTGGATGGATCCCTCCTGCAAAAATCCAAAAAGTTACGGAAGAAAATGACATGAAAAATTATTCTTTTTCTCTTAAGTATCTTCAGGCTCACTTGATCCAGGCATGTTGGATGCAGCAAAATTAGTATTGATGAGTACTCCAACGGTTGCGTAAGTGATTAGTTAGCAGCTAAGAACTCTTAACACAAAAATTATAATCCAAGATTTAGGAGAAATTCATTTATTTATAATTTTTACAGTTATAAATTACACAATGCAATTTTAAACACAAAAAATATAATTCAAGATTCAGGAGAAATTCATTTATTTATTTTTACAATTATAAATTACACAAGGCAATGGTAACTATAATTGCGAGTTATATACATACATACATACATATATATATATATATATATATATATATATATATATAGATACAGTGATCTAATCTAAATTACTATTATAATTACATTTGAATTATTTATAATTATATTCACTTTATCTATGATTATCACAATAGTTTATATTTTCAATATAATTCATGTTATATAATATGAAAGTTTACTTATTTTGATGTTACCAACATTTAAACTATAGTTTTATAATTATGGTTTTAATTAAGAAGCAAGCTTATGCCCACATAATAGATCACTAATTATCACACAAGGGATTTCATGCTGTTAGTAGACATTCCATCTATACTATCACTCTACCAATTCATATTGAGTGAAGTACTGATAAATCCATCTATACCAGACCTAATGAAGATCCACCTAGATCATCTAACACATCTGGTCTCATTTCAATATTGCAACCGGTTTTATACATAAATAAGGAAAAAGTGAATCTCCTATCCACTATGTCAAAGCTGGTGGCCAACCAGCTTATATTAACCATCATCGATGACATATATATATATATATATATATATATATATATATAAAAGATGTTGACTCGTCTAGATGTGAACCAAATTATAAGATATGTTCTACACTAGATTGTATTAGAACAAATAACAAAGATGAAGCTTATGTTTGAAAGGTGTAGGCAAAATTTCGAAAGAAAGGAAGGCAATAACAATCAAGAGAAATTCAACACTGTCAACCTCAAAAAAATTTCATCCTAAGTACGATGATTATGGTCTAGATACATATCCAACAATTTTCTTATTATTTCTAAAAATAATTTCAAATTTTTAACTGTTAGCTCAAGATTTATTTTTAACGATTTTGATGATAACTTTATAATATTTCAAAATTCAAATTGAATTTATTTCCTTGTATAGGAAACGATATAATTCTTAAAAGTTGCTTCCTTTATTGCAGGAATCTTCTTTATAAATTTACCTAATTAGAAATGATTCTATAACATCCGGAAGGATATTACTAATTCGAATAATTAGCTTTACAAGTTTTGATAGAATTTTTTTCTTAACATCTAAATATTGAAGATTTCAGTAGAGATGATATCGAAGATTCGTTAGAACTCAAAATTAAAATGACGCAACACCTAATTAAAGAAAATGTCTACTTAAGAAAGAGTAACTGCATTTGCAAAAAATATGCAGATTTTTTAAATACTTCAGCAACATCAACATTCTTAAAAGTTATATCAAACTCTTTGTGCTTTAGAAAGTGAAAACACTCTATCGAGAGAGAGATTGTTATTTTTTGAGAGCTTACATTGAGCTTACTTTATATTTATTTTTGAAAGCTTGTAGAAGCTTGTTAAACACTTCGAGTGTAAACGATGGAGAAACTTGAAAAATATGTACTTGTAAGTTTAGAGAGGCTTGTCAAATTTAATACTTGGATTTTTATAGTGAAATACTTAGGTTGGATACTTGAGGACTAGACATAGGTTTCATTATTAGTCGAACCAGTATAAATCGACTGTCATTCTTTCTCTCTTCCTAACTTTTAAATTTTTGCATTATAAGTTTGTTGGTTCAAAAGTGGACGTATAGATGTGCAGACTATCTGATATTATTTATGTAAAGCTCCTTCTAATCTATTTCTTTATAAGCCTCCTCCTATTTTATTAGCCTCATCTTAGTTTAGCCTTATCAGTTTAGAGACGTCCTTTTAGTTTAGTAGGCTCTTTCTAGTTTAGAAGGTACCTCTTTTTTTAAAAGGCTCCTCTCCGTTTTACAAAGTAGGATACATGTGTCCTAAGAAGGAAGTTACTTAATGGCATCATTTCAGCTTTTAAAATGCGCACACCACCCAGACAACTTTTTGTACATGAATGATAGAAGATACGTAAACGATCACACTTCCTTTATTAGCATGTACGACTGCTAATCTTCACACGAAATCAACACCCTAGAATTGTTTAGCATACTTCATTCTTCTACTTATCGTTGTCATTCTTAGATGCGTCATTCTTTCCTCTCTGCACCCTAACTCTCTGCTTCCTCTCAATTCTACTAAACCTCACCAAGCTTACTTATAATGGCACGAGCAAAATCAAAGGGACAGAAGAAAACCTTGACTTCCTCTTCTAGACGTGGTGAAACTCTCCGCTATGAACAAACTCTGGTTTCTAAGTCTTCTTCTCTTTCACCAATATTAGGATCGTTAAACACTCCTACTAAACCTATTTCTATTTCCTCTAAGCTCCAAGTTTCAAAAACACCAATTCAAGAGACTTTAGAGGAGAGAAAAAGGCAAACTTTGGCTACGCTGATAAGAGCAGAACCAAGAGTTGGTTGAAGAAGCGTCAACCACCGCTGAAGGCCGGCTTGGGGAGAGGGACAGTCGCCGGTGAAAGGGAAGAAAAAAAGAGAATTAGGTTTCAGAGGATGATAGAGTTATATTTTCTTATTCCCCTCAAAAGAACAGAGTTCCCGGTTTATATAGTATTACACTGTAATAATAATATAATGGTAAAACAATACTCATAAAACAGTAAAATAAATAGTCCTCAAATATAATCATCGTAATGTGTCGAAGGTCAACATGATCTCGAACCCCTGCGTAGACCAACTGGAACCACCACTGCACTGTTGTCCGAGGGCTCCTGACGTTGCTGTGGTGAGCTCGTATCATTCCTCCGCGGTTCAAAAACCACCTTGTCCCCAAGGTGAAGGTCAGGAAAGTGAGTCTGCACCCAAGAAGCATCCTGTAGGGTACTATCGGACCACGTGATCAGTCATTGCTCTTCCGGAATGCCATTTTGCAAGACTGTGCAAGATGCAGTAGCGAATGTAGGAACATATTTTGGGCAACCGTCGACAAATTCTTCCCGTAGTGGTAAAAGCGATGCTGGGACGGTAAAAGGCACGACTTTGCAGATTAAGGAAACATGAAACACTGGATGAATGCGAGAACCCTCAGGCAACTGCAGACGATAAGACACCTTTCCAATGCGAGCTATAATTGGAAAGGGACCACAGAAGCGGCAAGCCATCTTGTGAGACTTAGGGCGAGCCACGGAGTATTGCCGATATGGTTGGAGCTTCAGGAGAACCAAATCACCCACCTCAAACTCCAAGTCATGTTGGTGCTTATTAGCCTGGGACTACATGCATTGCTGGGCATCTGCAATATTGGAGCGCAACAGCCGAAGAAGCTCATCCCTTTCACGCAACAGATCATCAACAGCAGGTAAAGCGCTATGGCCACCGATATAAGGAATGATCGACGAAGGTGGACGACCATAGAGAGCCTGGAATGGAGACATATTGATAGATTCATTAAAGCTGGTATTAAGAGCAAACTCTGCCCAAGATAACAACAACGACCAACAATTGGGCTTAGAATGAGAGAAAGCCCGCAAATATTGCTCCAGACAATAGTTAAGGACCTCAGTCTGACCATCTGTTTAGGGGTGGTAAGCTGTGCTACGTTGAAGAGTAGTGCCACTGAGCTTGAACAACTCCTCCCAAAATCTGCTCAGAAAAATGGGATCCCTATTTGACATAATAGCAGAAGGAATACCATGCAATTTGATAACAACATCCACAAACAACGAAGCCACACAGGGGGCATCAAATGAAGCAGGTAAAGCACCAAAATGAGCATATTTAGTCAAGCGATCAACCACAACCATCACAGCAGAAAATCCATGAGAGAGGGGCAAACCAGTAATGAAATCCATTGATACCTGGTCCCAAACCTGAGAAGGAATGGGTAAGGGTTGAAGTAACCATGTCAGGGGCTGTGTGGAGTACTTCGTAGTCTGACAAACAAAACAAGCTGCCACAAATCTGTGAACATCTTGGCGCATACGACGCCAATAAAAAGACTGAGCCAAACGATGAAATGTTCGCAAAACCCCTGGATGTCCTGCTGTGGGTGAGGAATGATATTCTTCCAAGAGAAGAAGCTTCAAAGTAGAATCCTTGCCCAGACATAAGCGGTGATTATAGAAGGGCAACCCATCATGGACCGAAAAAGGGGGCGTCAATGTCCCATTCACCGCTGCCTCATGAAGCGCAACCAAGTCAGGAAGTGTGGTATTTTCCCTACGCAAAGTCTCCAAAAAGGCTGGCGGAGGCTGACAAAACAACGGAAAGAGGTGTGCAGTGCCCAAGGAGTCATCAACACGAGATAAAGCATCTGCGACCCGGTTCGAAGCTCCCACGTTATACTCAATACGGAATCAGAAACCCATCAACTCGCGCACATAAAACTGCTGGTCCGGAGTCTGGATTACCCGTGATAAGAGCTCACGTAAACTGCGTTGATCAGTGCGCACAATAAACTCGTGACCTAGTAAATACTGGCGCCACTTCTGGACCGCTTCCACAATAGCATACAGTTCCTTGTGGTATGTCGAAGCCATCAACCGTCGGGTTCCCAATTTCTTACTGAAAAATGCGACTGGGTGGCCATTTTGGAGCAAAACGACCCCAATTTTGATCCCCGAAGCATCGGTATCCACCATAAATGTCTTTGTAAAATTCTCCAGGCGGAACACCGGAGCAGAAGACATGGCTTTCTTGAGACCAGAGAAAGCTTCATCCGCTGAAGGAGACCAAGTGAAGCCCTCTTTCTTCAGAAGATTGGTGAGCGGGGTGGCAATATGAACATAATGTCAGATGAAACGACGATAATAGCCAGTTAGACCCAGAAAACCATGCAATTGCCGAACCGAGGTAGGGTTGGGCCAATCGGTCATGGCTGAAATCTTGGAAGGGTAAGCGAGCAGATTACCAGAATCAATGATGTGCCCTAGATAATCCACACACGTCTAGCAGAATGAACATTTAGATAACTTCACAAAAAAAAGTTGAGATTGTAATAATGCGAAGGTATCATCCAAATGTTGTACATGAAGCTCCAATGTAGTACTGTAGACCAAGATATCATCAAAGAAGACAATCACAAACTTCCGAAGAAAAGGTGTGAAGAGCTGATTCATACAAGCTTGAAAAGTAAAAGGCGCATTAGTCAAGCCGAAGGGCATGACCACGAACTCATAATGCCCCTCGTGGGTGCAAAAGGCGGTCTTAAAGATATCATCCTCATGCATGCGAATCTGATGATAGCCTGAACGAAGGTCCACCTTGGTAAAGAAGCGGGCAGAAGCTAACTCGTCGGCTATGGGAATAGGAAACCGGTCAGGCACCGTAACAATGTTAAGGGCATGATAATCCACATAAAATCTGAAAGTACCATCCTTCTTTTTCACCAACAGAACCGGTGAAGAATAAGGACTGTGGCTGATCCGAATTAACCCATGCTCCAACATCTCGCGGACTTGCTTCTCAATTTCTGCCTTCTGAAAATGCGGATAACGATATGGGCATACACTGATTGGCGAGGTGCCAGGAAACAAGTGGATATGGTGGTCATAAAAATGGCGAGGAGGCAAGGCCGTGAACGGGGCAAATACCGCCGCGTAATGACGAAGAACTAGGAGCACTGGTGGTGGCACATCCGTAGGAAAATCGGACTCAGACAAACTAGTATCCGAAGCATTAGAAGGTAACACCCAAAGCTCGAAACAGTCGGCAATCTACAATGAGGAACACCAGGCCTGAAATTGGTGAAAAGTAATCTGTCAGGAAGGGTACAAATCACCGCGGAGCGTCACTGTCCGACCATCAACTCAAAATTCCATAATCTGCTGCGCATAATCATGCGACACCTGACCCAGAAGCTGTAACCACTGAATACCCAATACCATTTACGGACCATGAATAGCTAAAACAAATAGATCAATCAGAGAGTCGTAACCCTGAAGGGATAAAGCAATAGCTGGACACTGATGAGTATAGATGAGATAATCCCCATTACTAACGAAAACCCGAAAAGGAGTGATGGGCATGACTCGCAACTTGAGCTGTTCAACCACATCTAGGTGAATGAAATTATGCGAACTACCATCGTCAATCAACACAGTCACCTCCCTACCCAAAATAGATCCACACAAACGCAAAGAGCGAGGGTTCAATGACGAAGCCAAGTTATGAAGGCTACTCACATCACCAGTCACAACCTCAGTCTCAACAGGCTCAGGAGATTCCACATCATCCTCATCATCCGCAAATAAACACAAGAAACGCGCCTTACAAAGATGTGCAGGCGACCACTGGTCATCACAATTATAACACAGGCCTTTGGCCATGCGCTCAGCGACGGATAGGAATAGAGTTGGCAGCGTTACCTGTGGCCGGAAAAGTCGGCGTGGCATGCTGAGCAGGCAGGGGTGCTGGTGTAACAGAGGTGCGCATGGATGACGGAAAATTCCGATGGGCAGGCAGCTGGTGCACAACAAAAAGCTCCCCACGCACAGCTTCCAATTCTTGTGCTAGCGCGAAGGTCTCTGGCAGCGTCTAGGGTTTCTTCAATTGTACTTCGCGGTCCAACGGAGGTTGCAATCCCGAGATGAATGTGTCGATCAAATCCAGCTCCTGAACACCCTGGACATCACACAACAACCTCTCAAATTTTGCTTGGTATGCCATAACTGTTGTCTGCTGCTGAAGCTTGGTCAATAAACCAAACGAGCTTTGGTAGAAGATGGGGTCAAAACGCGTCTGAACAAATGCAAGAAAGTAAGCCCAGGAAGGGACCACATCATTCTTTTTTTGATAGCAAAACCAAGAAGCAGCTTCTCCTTCCAGCAAAATACCCACGAATCGCAGCTTTTGGTTATCAGGGATTTGGAAAAAAGAAAAATACTCTTCGACGCGAAAGATCCAATTGCGGGGATCTTTTCCATCAAATTTGGGGGGATCAATCCTCAGTTTGGGGACATGATAATCAGGGACAGCAGCATTACCATCGGCAGTCACAAGTTTCTTACCAAGGATACTAGTCAAAGCCGCTGATAACGTCGCGAACGACGCCTGCATATTGTTGAGTGTGGCAGAGAGAGAACCAAACATGGATTTCACAACATTCATCCTATGAGATAAACCCTACAGCGCTGTTGCCAAGGAAGCAACCGTGGATTCTTTTGGCTGGGAGTCAGAGGGAGTGTTGTCTTTCATCATTAGGAAATGGGAGGAAGAAGTCGCAATAAAAGCACCAGATGATAAGAGCAGAACCAAGAGTTGGTTGAAGGAGCGTCAACCACTGCTGAAGGCCGGCTTGGGGAGGTGGACAGTCGCCGGTGAAAGGGAAGAAAAAAGAGAATTAGGTTTCAGAGCATGATAGAGTTATATTTTCTTATTCCCTTCAAAATAATAGAGTTCCCGGTTTATATAGTATTACACTATAATAATAATATAATGGTAAAACAATACTCATAAAATAGTAAAATAAATCGTCCTCAAATATAATCATCGTAACGTGTCGAAGGTCGACGTGATCTCAAACTCCTGCGTAGACCAACTGGAGCCACCACTGTACTGTTGTCCGAGGGCTCCTGACGTTGATGTGGTTAGCTCGTATCATACGCTATCCCTAGAATCATACTCTAATTCATCCTTCGAGCACAAGCAACAATAATCTCTGACTCTAGTGAAGAAGAAGAAGAAGAAGAGAAAACAAAAGAAGAAAAAGAAGAAAAATCTTCAAGTGAGGGTGAGCCAGTAAGAAAAGTAAGGTCCCACTCTCCTTCATTCTCACTACCCACTCTTACTCCGCCTATCCTCTCTTCCAAAGCTTCCGCACCACCTTCCACTACTCCTCAACCCAATTCTAATGATAAGAAAGTGCTTGAAGTGCACTGGATTGCAAATGATGATGATTCAGATGAATAATGGACTCCGTTAATAAGACAACCATAGACCAGAGAAAGTGTTGCAAAATAAACTTAGAAATTTGTTGAACAAAAGGAACCTCTGACTTTGAAAAGAAAGAAGAAGAAGAATCTCAAAAGAGAAAAAGAGAAGAAATAAGAAAAGGCAAAGCGCCTATAATCGAAGAAAAGATTGAGGAACCCACTACTAGGGATCAACCACCTTATAAAGAAGCTTTGTTTGAAGAAATCCTCAAAGCAAAAGATCAAAACCAAAGAAACAAAAGCAAGAATAGTCTTGTTAGGCCCCGATTCTTTTCTTAATAAATAAGCATGTGTTCAGTTCTTTTTTAGGTTTATTTTGATAAATTTGTTTTGGTTAGGTTTTAATTAAAATGTCTATGGGTGGAGAAATTTTTTTTTCTTAGATTGATGGAATTAAAAGAAGAAATTAAGATTAAGTTAGAAAGTTTATGGTGTTAGTTAGAATTAA
>JANQBM010000220.1:5125724-5138475 GCA_025594535.1 Erythroxylum domingense | reverse complement strand
TAAAACTTTTAACTATAAATATTTTTATTTCAATTTTTGCTTATACTTGATAGTATTCGCTAGTATGAACTCTAGTTGTAATAGTAATAAAACTTTATTATTCTTACTATATGATTTTTTGACGAAATTATTCTTTATTGTATGATGTAGATTGTAACTTTCTATTCTCATTTAGTAACTAATAATAAATGAATCGGAATAAAAAAGGGAATGAGAATGGAAAGCAAGAATATAAATAGCAATAAAATTACTGATTATATATGTTTGATATGAGAATAAACAAAGTTAATAGTTATACTAGTATTTGGTATCAAATATTAAGAATGACAACAAAATTTTTGTAACTTATATTTAGTTATTACATGATTTATTTTGTAAATAATTAATTAAAATATTTTGTATTTTATAAATAAATTAATCAGAAAATTTTCAATGGTATATAAAATTATTAATTTTTAAATAATTATAAATAATTTATATAATAAGAATAAAAGTAGCAATAAAATAAAATAAAATAATTGTTAAAAATAAATATAAAAGATCCTAATGTATAATTTTGATGATAATATTTTTATAAGAATCAATATCCTGAGAATATCTGATAATATTTTGATAATAATTCGATGATATTCTAATAATACCTCTTTTATCTTATTTTTCATATGTGAGGAATTAGGTCCAATTTTGTCATTCTTATTCTCAACTCTTCATTATTCATTAGCAAACAAGACCTTATAAGTATTTTGCATTACCCTTAGTCACATATATATATATATATATATACACACACACAATAATTTTTATATTAATTATAGTTACTATTTATATACGAAATATATGAAAAATAATATTAATAAAAGTAACGAGATATATTTTAAATTTATATTGTTATGATAGTTGATATAAAATTAAAAGTTACATAGAAAAATATATTGAAAGATTATTTTGTAATTTAAAAAATTTACATACTATTTTATAATTTTTTAAAAATTTATAATAATCTAAAATAATATTTTTTTTGGGTTAACTCACGAGGTGTTTTAGAAAAATTCTAATTATGAGAAGGCGCCTTTAGGTCATACACACCCAAACTAATCTCCGCTGACATTAGGTCAACCCATAAAGGATAAAATGCTGGTCAAATAGGTCTCTTTATTCTTAGGATTTGAACTTAAAATCTTTAATTAAGGGATGAGAATAGTGAACCATTCACACCTATTATATTCGGGTAAAATAATATTAATATTGATGAATGATATTGCCAATACCCTATTGTACTCGAACGAAAATCTGATACCAGGATCATCACGGCGTTAATGCCTTTGATTGTTGTTCCTAAAATCTGCATGTAGTGAAGATAGGCCATATTCCATGAAAATGTGCAGTCGTAAAATGCGAAAGAGAAAGTAATTACCCACGTTGTATACAGTTAATTGTGATTAAATAACATAATCTTTCCTGCTGGCCTTCCACTTTGGGTGATCTGACAAGAGCCGAGACGACAACAAGACAGAGAAGAGAAGCAGGAGCGGAGTCTTAAGGTTGGATTGGATTCCAAGACAGATATAACAGGGATCCCTCAAAAATCTCATCTTTTCTTGAATTCTTTGTTCTTTACTGATCTGAACCTGAAAGATTCAATCTTTATCCAACCCCAATAAATCCCTTCTTTGATTACCCCAATAAATCCCTTCTTTGATTTCGTTGCTCTATCTCATAAGATCAGTTGTTATTGTTGTTGTTAGTATTATATCAATGGCTACACCTGGTAGTCCAAATCAGAATCAACCAGGTGGTGGTGGTCTTGATGTGAATAAGCTGTTCAAGCCATCTTCAGGGCCTATGAACATGATGATGATGCAACAACAGCAATTTCAAAGCCCAGATCTTTCTTCTCCCAATAGCAATAACAGCAATCACTCAGGTGGCAATCTCACAACCTCTCCATCTTTCCCTCTTCCTTCCTCATCTCCTCCTCCTCCCCCTTATCTCACTCCATCTTCTTCATACCCTCCTCCCTCCGGTCCATACCACAACCCTTATCACTCAAACTACCTCTCACCTTACGCACCTCCACCACCACCTACTCAACTCCATCACAATCACCATCACTACCTCAATAACATTTACCCTCCACACCAACAGCAGCAGCTCAATAGACCACAACCCATCTCTTCCTATCCTCCTCCACCTCTCCCATCCTCTGTTGCTCCTCCTCTTCCAAATTCTAGCGGTGGTTCTGTTTTGATGGACATGTTGAACAATCAAAACCAGCAAAAGCCACCTCCTTCCTCCTCTGACACCATCACTCCAGTTGCTTCCTCCACCAACTTCCATGTTCCTTCTGCTCCACCTGTCAGTTTGGGACCTCCTAGTCAGCAGCAGCCTTCCAGTCCTGCCTCCATTAGAATGCTCAGCAGTAAGCTTCCTAGAGGGCGTCATTTGACTGGGGACAGCATAGTGTATGATATTGATGTGAGGTTGCGAGGAGAGGTTCAACCTCAACTCGAAGTCACTCCTATTACTAAGTATGTGTCTGATCCTGGACTTCTACTTGGTCGCCAAATTGCTGTTAATAGGAATTACATCTGTTACGGACTGAAACCTGGTTCTATTCGTATCCTCAATGTCAATACAGCTTTGAGATCTTTGCTTCGCGGCCACAACCAGGTTAGTCCTTACTCAGACAGGGCCATTACCGTCATGTAATTGCTGTGGATTTATGCGTTTAACAGAAACACACCACTCCATTTAGCCGTGTGTTCAACATTACTAAGATATTGCTCATTATTGATTGGATTAGCGTATACAATTTTTGAAGCCATCTAATGATCTAGTACACATTGTAGACTTCAAACAAGTTTTGCCCGAATAACGTCACCTTCTTGTACTTTAACCTATTGATCAACAAATATGTAAGATGATTAATCAGCGTTTCAGATGTAGGAAAATTAATGCCTCGTAGATTAGAGATTAAATTAGACTTCCTATTATGAATTGCCAATAAACATATTGGTTTAGATTTTATAACTGATGCCTTGACCTTTTAATTGTCTTTTTTTTTCCTTAAGTGATGAACTGGCCAAAAGTTTTAATCTTTCATCCTTTAATTTACTTGTTACCTCTTTTGTTCTTTTGTTTTATACCTGTAATTGACTGACAATCTGCTTTTCATGTAACCAAATTTCCTTTCAATAACTGTGTCAAGTTTGTGTTCCTGTCTCCTTTAATATTCTCAGATGCCTATAGACTGAAAATTTACATGCACTTTTTTCTTTCGTAGAAAGTAACTGATATGGCTTTTTTCGCTGAGGATGTTCATCTTCTGGCAAGGTAACTTTTGACATCGTGATTTTGTTTGTTTATGTTTCCATAACTGAAATATGCTTCTATTTGGGCAGCATATGTGTTAATGGACGGATTTTTGTTCGAAAAATCGATGAAGGCGAAGATGAGGAAGAAAAGCCCCAAATTTTTGATAGGATTGTTTTTGCCCTTCATATAAAGGCAGAGGAAGAAGCCGTCCATCCTAGATTATGTTGGCATCCTCACAAACAAGTAATCCTGGATTTTGACATTCATGCCATCTAGCACTTTCTTTAAGTCACTCTGTTTTTCTATGTCGTGGTTGTTAATTGTATGGAATATTTGCAACAAACTAATCCTTTCAGGAAATTTTGATGATTGCCATTGGATACCATATACTAAGAATTGACATCACTAAGGTTGGAAAAGGCGTAGTATTTTCAGTGGAAGAGCCTCTTAATTGCACAATAAATAAGTTGATAAATGGGGTTCAGCTTGTTGGCAAACATGATGGCCAAGTTACTGAATTATCAATGTGTCAATGGATGACCACCCGACTAGCTTCAGCTTCAGCAGATGGCACAGTTTGTTTTCTTGCCCTTTTGCTCACCGTTTTGCTCTTTTAATAATATTGAATGGGGATATCAACTACCAATTACGTTGCAGATTTTTTGGCATCGGTTATATATGTCATACAATGTGCATAAAAACACTTTTCAACAGTAAACATTACCACTTCTAACAGGTCAAAATTCTGATAGTTTTTCATGGCTATTGATTGTAATTGGAAAATAAGTATATTATTATCCACTGATTTTATGCTGTTACTAATCAATAACTCTTTTTCTGCAGGTCAAAATTTGGGAAGACCGTAAGGCTGTTCCACTCTCAATATTGAGACCACATGATGGTCATCCTGTGAACTCTGTAGCATTCTTCACTGCCCCTCATCGGCCTGATCATATCATTCTTGTAACTGGGGTAAGCTGTTTTGTTTTCCTTAGACTTGAGCCAGCGTCATGCTAAATAACTTAGTTTGCTGTAGAATAGTCAACTATGCAAGTTGTCTTCTTGTTCTTCTGACAATATGGTCATATGATGAGAAAACATGTCGATTAGTTAACAGTCAAATTAGCTTTAGGTGGCACTCTGACTAAAGTATTGTTAACTTGGGCTTCTTGATAGGGTCCATTAAATCGGGAAGTGAAGATATGGGCTGCTACAAGTGAGGAGGGGTGGTTGTTGCCCAGTGATTCTGAATCTTGGCAGAACACTCAGACATTGACTTTGAAGAGTTCTGTTGAATCTAGAGTTCAGGATGCATTCTTTAATCAAGTTGTTGCACTTCCCCAAGCAGGCTTACTTTTACTGGCAAATGCCAAGAAGAATGCCATATATGCTGTGCACATAGAATATGGTCCTTACCCAGCTGCAACTCGTATGGATTACATAGCTGAGTTTACAGTAAAAATGTGCATTTTGAGTCTTACAGGAACTAGCGATACTTTACCAAATGGAGAACATATTGTTCAGGTATACTGTGTCCAAACACAGGCCATTCAGCAGTATGCATTGGAATTGTCACAGTGCCTTCCAACATCAGCAGAGGCTGTTGAATTGAAGAAAACAGAATCCAATGATCCTTGTAGTTGTGATGCTTCTGAAAGTTCTGTCTTAAGAGAATCTTCTCACAGAACTAATTCATCTCAAATGCCCATAGGTAATGTGATTCCAGTGCTACTGGTAATTTGAGGCAGCTTTTGAAGTGCTACACTAGTGAGCTAGCTTCTTCTGATATTAATGGCTTACTTATTCTGTTAAATCTGCTGCAGACATGAAATCCAGTGCTACAACCTTGCATACCAATGTTGATTCTATCAACGATGTGCCACCACCACTTCCTTTAAGTCCAAGGTTATCCAGGAAACTGTCAGGTCTCCCAAGTCCTAAGAGAACTGACCTCACTGCACAATTAAGTGACCCCAGTGGTGATCAGCTTGTGTTTGATTATTTGGTTGACCATGGAATGGATGCTGTCAGGGTGAATTTAACTGCTACCTCATCCTCAGCTGACACTTTGAGGAATGACACGCAAGATATTGTGAGGGCAGACATCACAAAAGTTCCTGAATCTCCTTCAATATTTAAACACCCAACACATCTTGTAACACCTTCTGAATTTCTCCCTCAAGCTACATCTGACAGTTCTCGAATTTCTCAAGGGATAAATGTTGGAGAGGTGAATTCGCTGGATGCAGTTATCAACAATGACAATGAAATTGTTGCGGTAGAGGGTAAAGTTGTTGGAGAGACTGGAAAAAACAAATACAATGACGTTGACTTGCCTAGAGAAATTGAAATCTCTGTTGCAGAGAAAAAGGAGAAGTCTTTCTATTCTCAGGCCTCAAATCTTAGCACTGAGATGGCCAGAGAATACGGTGTGGAAGTTTATGCTTTTGGGGGAATTCAGCAGACTAATGAATGTAGCATTAGTGGGGTCCCAGATAGAGCTAACAATGGTGAAGTTCAATATATCTCAAAAGATGTGACTGGCAAGCTTGGTGATTTAGAAACTGTGATGGTGGAGCAAATATCCCCAGCCCCTACTATGAAGGGAAGAAAACAAAAGGGGAAAAATTCCCAATTATCTGGTCCATTTTCTCCCTCTACAAGTCCTTTCAATTCCACAGATTCATCCAATGAACCAGGTTGCTGTTCAGGTGCCTTGTCTATTGATGCTGCTTTACCTCAGTTGTCAGCCATGCAAGATACACTTGATCAGGTAACTGATCAGTCGGAAGTACTCTAAACATGCATGGGTAAAGTTTACATACATACATACGTACATAGGTACATGCATACCTGCATATAGATGATCATTATGTGTAATCTGGTATATATAGATACTTATTGTTTTATTTACATGGACCCAGCTGGCCAGTAACTACCACAATGCCCACCTTTTCTAATACCATGACTTGAAATTTTTTGATTTGACACAATGGACTCTCCTTTATTATGTCTACATTAATTTCTTAACCTGGAGGCTTCCCAATGATGTTTTCTTTTTCTTGATAGTTAACGTCTATACAGAAAGAAATGCTAAAGCAGATGCATAGTATGATATCAGCCCCAGTTTCCAAAGAAAGCAAAAGATTGGAGGCCTCCTTGGGCCGAAATATTGAGAAGGCTGTTAAGGATAACACTGATACTTTATGGGCTCGTTTCCAAGAAGAAAATGTGAAACATCAGAAGTTGGAGCTAGAGCGTACCCAACAGTTGACCAATTTAGTCACAAACTTTACAAATAAGGATTTGGTCAATGCTGCTGAAAAGAATCTGAAAAAGGAGATGGCTTCCGTTGGACCTGCTGTAGCTCGTGGAATTGTTCCCACTCTGGAGAAAAGCATATCTTTAGCTATCACAGAGTCATTCCAGGTTAAATGCTAAAGCTTGTCATAGACTATTTTTCTGGTTATAATTAGCCTATTAATGTTCCTTAATGATTTCATGACAGCCATTTGGCAATCCCATCTTGTAGCCTCAATAACAGTTTGCACTGGACAATTTATTGTTATTTGATGGCTTCTTTTCATTGGATGGCTATATGATTTCCCGTAATCATTATGTTACCATGGGCCATTGGGTCACAGTTTAGTTCAGAGATTGTTTCCCTTTTCTTAAACCCAAAAGTGATTTCATTTAGGTGCATTGCTGTGTTTTTTTCCAGAAGGGTGTAGGAGAGAAGGCATTGAATCAATTAGAAAAATCTGTTAGTTCAAAGCTTGAAGCTACAGTTGCTAGACAGATACAGTTACAATTTCAGACCTCAGGCAAACAAGCACTTCAGGTAAATTTAATACAAATTACTACAATATCTCTTATGCATGCCGAGGTACCATAGAAAGCAATAAGAAGGAGCAATAACTTTTAAACAGTGTCTTTTACCAGCACGATATTTTATGTTCTGTTTTTGCTTTAAGTCCTAGAAATGATTATGAAGAAAAAGCTAAAATGTCAGTGTTTCATTTGTGAATTGGTTGATGTGTCCGTAAAAATGGCCTCGGTAGATCAAATGTGATATTTAGGATTCACTGGTCATACTATTTGAACCTTAAAAAAGGAAATAGTAGATACTACCTATTTATCATGTTCAAGGTTAAAATGGCATAATAAATCAGTCTGAACTGCATATCTTGGTATGTTCGGTCTCTTTTTAAAAGAGTCCTTTGTCATTTTGATAATGACCAAGGAACCCCTTACAGTTGCTCACGTGTTGCCTTTAAGTTAAGTTTAAATCTCAATTGTCAAAATCCAAAAGATGTAATTATTATGTTAAAATAAAAGAACTAACCTGTCCATCTTTATGTTTGGGATTTTAAAGAGAATTGGCCTATTAGTTTTCTCTTTAGTAAAAAGAATTGGGACATCCATCTTGATATACACCTTGTAAATTGTTTGTTTCTGTTTATTTTTCTTGCGGTTCAAGAAAAAAATTGTTCGATGCCAATTAGAAAGTCATGTAATCTGTTCTTGCAGGATGCATTAAAGTCTATCATGGAAGCCTCAATTATTCCTGCTTTTGAGATGTCATGCAAAGCTATGTTTGATCAAGTTGACGCTGCATTTCAGAAAGGGCTTATCCAAATTATAAATGCTTCTCAACAACAGTTTGATTCTTCATACTCTCCCTTAACCACGGCTCTAAGGGTGTGTGGCTTTTTATAATATATCTTGGTCATTGCTTTTTTTTTTTCACCATGAATTTTATTAATAAGTCCACATAAATTTGGAAATTTATGCATTTCCTATTTTTTCTTATGTGTGATTTTGGCCCAAGTTATTAAATCAAATTCATGGAAAAGGTTCTTTTTCATTCTATCTTTTCTGATTATCTTTGGTTGTTTAGTTGGTTAACTGGTTGATTTTATAAGAAATCACCCCATTTTAGTTTGATAGAAGTGACGCTAATTGATATGGGTATCGAATGTCTGCTCACTTGGGTACTTTTGTTTCACTAACTTGGCCGTGTAGAGCTCTTTCATTTATTTTTGAACATGTGATCATATTCTATAGCATGCTCTGAATCAGATGATGAAAGTTAGATGTATGGTTTATAAGAGGACAACAAAGACAAGGAGATTTCTCATAAATGTCTCCAAGATGTGACTTAAATCCTGTTGCTTCATTTGAGCTCTTAAATCTAGCTCCTATGTGCTTCATTTTGTTCATCCCACTTGTTTCCTTTTCTTGTGTGTATTGTTTATTCCGTATCATTTAACGATGCTTTATATTTAAGATGGCCAACTGTATTGGCACTTTGACATGACATCAGTAACTGCATGCTCCATATATTTTATATCTGGATAAAGCAATCAGATGGAATTCTTCGTTTTTGTAGAGAAAGAAAAGAAAATAAACGTAAAGACTAGAACATGTCATATAAAGGCTATATAGTGGTCTCTCTTAGCATTACATTTTTTAGATTATGATATACTGCTTTTGGGTAATTATGCTAGTGTAACTTGAAAACCTTTGACTATAACAGGATGCAATCAAGTCAGCATCATCAATTACACAAACCTTAAGTGGAGAATTGACTGATGGCCAACGCAAGCTAATAGCTTTTGCAGCTGCAAATGCAAACCCAACAGTTAGCGATCCATCAGTAGCTGGAATCAATGGTCCAATTGCTGGTTTACATGAGACGGTACTGGTTCTCTTTTCTGCAATATGTTGAGAAGCTTAATTGCAAGGGGAGCAAGGCTTATCATTCTCCATTGATCAATCAACCGTACTTGTAACTAACTTGAGTGCTTACATTAACAGGCTGAAGGACCTTTCAATCCTATGGAAGAATTATCCAGATTGGTTGGTGAGCAGAAGTACGAGGAAGCATTCACTGTAGCTTTGCATAGAAGTGATTTGTCTATTGTTTCCTGGTTATGTTCTCAGGTATGGTTTGCCTCTTGCAATTATGTGTTAGTGGGAACCTTATGAGGAAGAGATTTATGTTCTTAGGGGCTGATAAATAGTTTCAGAGACATTGTGAGTTACACATTGGTGGTAGTATGAACTAGTGGTTTTTCTTTCTGATATGGCTATTTACTGCATATTTTTGTTACATTCTTCTGCATTCCTAATTGCATGAACTGAATCACTTAAGATTAGCCAAATGTGTCAATGTGCTCATGCGTAGCTCTATGGAGCATCAGAAGTTTCTTTGGCAGTTTATGGAAATGCTTACAATTGTGCTGGGTAAAATTTTCTTTGAACTATTAGCTACATGTGAAATCTATGGATGGGGAAAACATACTTGAACTAATATAGATGCTATTAAGGTGTTGAATGGACTTCTCATTCTCTTTTAGATTTGGCCGTCTGCATTTTCAATCGTTGCCTTGCATTTTTTTTATCACCAAAACTTCACTGTGCTACTTATTGCAACTATGCTTAATGCATTAGCATAAGCAATGTCTAAGAGCACAGAGTACGCATGATCGACATCTTTAGATTTTGCATCGACAGTTTCTAGCCATGATCACTTTTGACTTTCTGGGTACCATCTTTATCCTGATTGAATGTTTTTCTTAAGATTGACCAGATTGTATTAACTCTTCTTGAAAAGAAAATGGGTGGAAATTATCCTTTTGACTTCAATTGTTTGTTTGTTGAGTGCCAAGCCGAATTAAGTCATTGGAATCATTAAGCTTCTTGCTCCCTACTTTTTAAACTGAGGAAAAGGGAAATTGCTCTCACACTTATGGAAAGTTGACGAGCTTTTCAATTTTTGTTTGCTCTTAAATCACCAGGTTGATCTGCATGGAATTTTATCCATGGTTCCACTACCATTAAGCCAAGGGGTTCTACTGGCTCTTCTACAACAGTTGGCTTGCGACTTTAGTAACGGAACTTCCAGAAAAGTGGAGTGGATGACAGAGGTGGCTGTTGCCATAAATCCTACAGATCCAACAATTGCAGCGCATGTGAGGCTTATCTTTGATCAGGTCTATCAGATACTTAACCATCAAAAGAGTCTCCCTAATATAACTTCTGCACAGGCCTTCAAGTTACGCACCCTTATACATGTTATAAACTCTGCGCTAATGAGCTGTAAATGATTTTTTTCCATTGTGTTTATTCAATTATATGAAATGCGAAGTTTGGTCTGTACAGAAAAATGGGAAATTGCATGAAATTTGTATGCTTATGTCTTCCATTTCCTCCTAGTCAAGAACTCCTTATTTCGATAGCATATCGAGCTAGCAACGCTAATGCTCCGTATCTCTGAAGAGCCAATTATATTTATTTGATGGTGGCATCTAGGCTATGTGCATAAGGTTGTTTCATCAACACTATCTGTTTCCCACCACGTGGTTGTTCAACATCCTGTGAAGCCAGTGCCTTTGTTGTAATGTCGAAGGCAATATGCTCTTGTATGAAATGACAATTCATAGTTTGCTTCGGCAACTGGATGAAGATAATGTGGCATAAGCGTGGTGAATATCTATAAAGATCTGACCTTTAGGATCCAAAGAAGCAACATGTGGGTGATAAGGTTGCCAAGTTTGGATCAGTAGCTTTGATATTAGTTTGTGAGGAACTGCGGTTGATGCGGAGGAGATGGTAGTGTGTTTGCTGATGATTTCTTCTCAACAGGATCTATGCCTATATTTGCTACTTGACTTCTGGCAGCTTAAAGTAGGGCAAGGATGCAGGAAGGTTTTTGGTCGTAACATGATGGTTCCCGAATGTCTGAACCCTGAAGGAGAAGCATAACTTGCTCCAACAGAATGGAGGTTTGCAGACGAAAGATTATGAAGACAGCCTCTGGCATGAGCTTGAAATATAACGGTAAGGTTAGTTGTATAAAGGGAAGAATGAAGAGAAAAAGTAGAAACAGAGGCATATGACTTTGCAGAGTTTTTTAGAAGGTTGGTGGCGTTTAGCAGATAGTTCAAAGTGAAAGATTGTGGACATTCGCTGGGTGATGCAGTATACTTCTACATATTGCATTTTGTTTCAGGTCCCTTCTCTCGAGACCAAGCCATAAAATGCTTTTCTGATTCATTTTGGTTGATCTTTTCAAGTCAATGTTTACATGAGGGCTCTTTTGTTGTTTAACCTTTACTCTCATTCACAAGAGTAACTCAAGCTTTCGTAAATAAGAAAAGCAATTACTCATCCCATTTGTAAGTGTAATTCAATGTGTACATATACTTGTTAATTAATAACTACTACATGAGATCCATATAATCAAGCTTTAACAGCTACACAATCTCATCTACAAGTTACACAAAATGGAACCCACCCTTGAAGGTTTAGTCATGTCCAAGTTTTGTTTTTTTGAAAATAGGTAATGTATTCATTCAAAAAGATGGAAAGTACAATGAGAACTGAAACTCATCCCCAACAGTTTGGAGTATAACATAACAACAAACTACATATTAAGATAACACTTGTAATGCTTTGTTAATTTTTAAGTGATACTATGAATCAAGTAGAGATGAGTGTCTCAATCTTCAATCTAAACTTGAAGTAAAAACTCTATCTAGGTGAATTTGTTAAATTGTTTAGATTTCTTAAATAACTTGGTGTTTCTCATCATCCAAACATAATGAACTATCCAAGATCTGAAATTTAAAGTTATCATTGGTACTTGACTTTTGAATAGTTGTTAACTAGAGAATGAAAGAATGATGAGCTCTAGTGATACCAAAACCCTAAATTAATTTCTAAAAGGGAAACTTGATGAGTGGACCAAGAAGCAACATTTTTTACAAGAAAGAGCATTAAACTTGCATGAGTTATGTAACTCCCATCTGGCTTCATCTTGTAGCCTCTGATCTAGTAAATAATCTGGCATATTGTTTGCTATTAGGGTAATTCCCCTACATGTGTGATATGGTCAATACCAGTTGTCATTCTGAATAAGCTGTTGCATTATAGGATTTTCAGGGATCAACATTCTAAGAGTAATGAAATATTGTGTATAGCATAAAGGCCTATGAGAATGTCGATTGCATAACCAGAATTTAGTACTTCTTCTATCTCTAATGTAGTGCTTGATATGAGAATGCAAGATTGACTTGGAATATAAAATTTGTTGAAAAGTATAGAAATGAGTACTTTTCTGAGAGATGGACCAAATCTTTCTTTGTTTGACATGAAACATATGCACCCATTTCATCCAGAGGCTTTCCTTATCATGACATTTTGTCCATAACTTTTTAGCTAACAATACTTGGTTCATTCTACTAGCATAGTTGATTCCCAACCCTTCATTTTCTTTGGGAAAACAAATGACACTCCAGTTAACTTTGCAAATCTTCTTGCCACTAGTATTTAACCCATGCCATATGAAGTCTCTTATGCTTCTATCAATCTTATTTAAAACTCCTTTAGGAATAGTTAAGCGAGACAACCAATAGATGTGTATATTATT
>JANQBM010000220.1:5111797-5125090 GCA_025594535.1 Erythroxylum domingense | reverse complement strand
CCTTCTTGGACTAAAATCTTGTTGCTATGTCATGCGATTCCGAAGGTTAGATCCTTTATCCGGTTTGCGCATTCTAGCTGGGATTCTGTTTTTTCACATGATAAACCCAGTTTCTTTTTGTGGCATTAATTATTCATTAATTAAAATTTTCTTTTAAGTTTCGTAATCTAGGAGATTAATCCATGGAGAAGCTGTGTGCAATGCGTTTTTTCTCTTGGCAGGGTCTCATAATTCTTTTATTATCATCTTTTTATTGAAATATATTAGAAAATTGAGTGGGATCAAATCTTGTGCAGAACGAAAGAACTATGAGAACTTTTGTTCAATTTTTCGAAAGTTAAAATTACTTTAAATTTTATAACATGTTCAATGCATAAGACATAATAAACTAATCATAAATTTATACTTTATTATGAATTTTGATCTTTTTCTTGTAGCATTTCTTGAATTTTTTTTTTGAAATTGGTTCATCGCAACTACTATAATTGTACATATACTCAATCTCTAGGGTATCTACACAAATAAATTTAGAGAATTCTACAAGTAATATAGAGAGGGGTAAACAAGGAGTACTAGCTAGCTCTTAAGAGGGTAATACTTATTTATAATAAGATTTGAATTTTTTAGTAATTTAATTGAAATATAAATTTTAATTAGAATTATAATTAATTCTAATTAAATACAATAATTAATTACAAATTAGGCGCAAATAAGATATAATATCTCATATTAGTTCGTATTTATTAAATATCTCATATTTAGCATTTCAAGTTTCTCAAACTTATTTTTTGAATGACTTTTCTCCACCTTATCTCTACTCTCCACCTTCTCTCTACCGTAGATCATGGAACCATATTCATTATGTGATTCCTTTGCCTTTTCCTACACGTTATTGTTCTCTTGCCTTATCTCCTCTTCCTTTGCTTACTCTTCAAACCTTACCATACCCGATACTCGATCTGAACCAAGTTCTTTGCCATTTTTGGAAGCTCGCCTAATTCCCTCACACCGAGTTATAACAATTTATTGTTAATGGTAAAATGTCACCCGAATCTTCCAACCCTTCCTCAGACCATCCTGTGGAGACTAAGGAGTTCCATGCTCTTCCAACTACTCTCACAACATCTTTTCAGCCTCACAAATTGCCCCAGAAGGTACAAAAGCCAACATAGAGTCGAGTAGTGGGAGATCCTAAATCGTTTATTAAGTTGCATTTTGCAGTTGGTGTCAAAGGACTTGTATCCTCTCTTACAGTAATGTTATAATAAGGTGTGAAGAAGTGGAAATCATCCTTAGTGGGTTACCTTTTGGGGAAGAGAATGGCTTACCTGAGTGTTCAACGATGGGTTGAAGTTAACTAGAAGAAGTGGGGACTCCAAACCACCTTAATAACTGAAGATGATCTCTTCATCTTTTGGTTTTCATTTGAAGAAATGTAAAACAAAGTGATGGATATGGGACATTAGCATATACAAGGTAAACTAATTTTTTTTTCAGAAAATGGGAAATGAAGTTTAAACTTGATAGATCTAAGATTAGAACAATTCTTATATCGGTTAATATGCACAAGTACCTCTTGAATACTGGTCTTTGGAAGGGCTGAGTTACTTAGCCAATTACATTGGCACTCCTCTAGCTATGGATGAGAATACTACCAATATTAAGAGGTTATGCTAGAGTTTGCATTGAAGTGGGGCATAGGAAAATTATGCCTAAAAGTATTCCTATTATTAAGGTATAACATTGGTGGAGATCTAATACCTATGAAAACCTCATATGAAAGACAAGATCAGAGTGTAGATCTCTATAAAGAATAACAAAGATGAAGAGAGCATAAAAAAAGTAACTCCAGAATCTCCATGAATGATGATGAATTACATGCAGCTACAGAAAGTCAAGATCAACAAGAAACTCCTAAACAAGCTAATGAGGTAGGTATAAATGCAGATATTCATGTTCAATAAGAAGTTTCACTATATTCAAACTTAGCAAATTCTCAAGATGAATAACATAAAATGAGTGAAAAGAAGGTAAGGAGAATATTCAATAGTCTATAAAGATGCCATATCAACTAGAAGGAGAAGAAAACAATAATGAAACCACACTGTCTATTGATAATGAGGGAGTAAATGAAACCATCATTGGAATAGGAGGAACTAAGAAGGTGCTTGAGGAATGGCTTGAAATAAGAACTAGTAATCGAAGATCAAAGAGGAGAATCAAAACAAAACATTCCCAATGATTTGCATAATATAGAATGTGAGGGGACTTAACTGTCTCAATAAGCAATTAGCTCTAAAGGACTACCTAGGAACTAGACAATTAGTTTTTGTTGGATCGATGGAAATCAAAATAAAAGAAGATGTATTTCAGAAATGGTTGCATTTTCTCCCAATAGGGTGGCTTGCCTTCAACAATCATTTAAACATCCCAATGATAGGGTTGATGTTGCTATTGATCTAGCTCATCTGATCTTATCAAACTGGTTTTGTATTGATCAATTAATTCATTGTGAATTGATCATTAAAGTAGGTAATATTCTAATAGCAATCACTATTATATGCAACTAATTGGGAATTTCAGAGTGTCAACTTATGGAAGGACTTGCAAACAATTGACTCAAACATCACAACCCTTTAGATGCTTATGGGTGACTTCAATTGCTTGCTATCTCTAAGTGAATACATAGGAGGACGAGGCATAACACATATAGGCACTAAAGAGTAGATTGCTTTAACTTCTTAGTTGGGACTAGTGGATCTCAAAATTTAGGGACCCATTTTCACCTAGAGTAATCATCAAAAGGGAAGTAGGCTAGTGTAGAGGAAACTAGATATGTGTTTAGTTAATAATAGTTAGCTTACTAAAATGATAGATAGTTATGTTGTGTTTAAAGAACCATTATTTTCAAATCACACTCTAGTCAAGGTGGTTATTAACAACAACTTAAAGAAAACAAGATCACCATTCAGGTTTTTCAATTCCCTATTAAAGCACTCCCATATGGATTCAATTATTGCGAATGCTTGTAGCCAAAGCTTTTAGGGATCTATGGAATTTCAATGTCTGCAAATCCTAAAATCTGTCAAAGTTGATTGTATTAAACTATATAAGGTTATCACTAATGGTATAGAGAAATTACAAGCAATGGAGGAGTTCTCATTTACTTAGAAACAACTGATGATTAATCTTTACTTAGAAACAACTGATGATTAATCTTAAAAACTCCCCACTTATTGACAAAGGAAAAAAAACCTCAGTAAGTACCTAAAGGCACTAGAAGTGTACAAATCCCAATTGAAGTAGAATTCAAGTGTTAAATGGGTGAAACAAAGAGACAAGAATACTAAATATTTCTTTAGTATGATTCAAGGTAGGAGGAATAGAAACAAAATAGTATCTCTAAATATAGAAATGGAAAAATGGTGTATGATTAAAAGGAGTTGAAAGAGACAACTAGAAGCCATGTTAAGGATATTAATGGTGTGATTGCACATATAAATTGCTTTCCTAAGAATGTGCTCAATAGTTTGTCAAGTTTTATAAACCAAAATCAGCATTCAGAGCTACTCAAGGAAGTCATAAATGAAGAGATAAGAGAATTATTATTTTCCTTTCATCCTAACAAGTCTCCAGGTCCAGATAGCTTCAATGCAAGGTTTTTTAAAGAAAAACAAAATGTCTTGTAGGCTCCAGATGTTAAAGCAATGCAAGAAGTTGTTAGAAGTTGTAGGTTGCTCACAGAGATGAATAAGACTTACTTAGTCTTGGTTCCTAGAACCCCCAATCCTAAGCGCTCAAATGATTTCAGACCTATAACATGTTGTAATGTGGTGTACAAGATTATTTCAAAAATCCTTGCTAACAAGTTGAAATTGACCTTATCTGGATTAAACAATTTAAGTTAAGGTGCTTATGTCCCAAATAGAAGCATGGGTTGTACTATATTGTTAACTAAAGAATTGTTCAAAGATTACAAGTCTAAGGAACATATCAGGAGTTGTGCCCTCAAAATTGACTTCACTAAAGAATATGAAACTGTTGAATGGAGTTTCATCATCAATTTTCTTCATGCTTTTAGATATCCTTCTTAGTTCATCAAGTAGATTCACTTTTGTATAACATCAATGTCTTTTTCAGTGTTGATGAATAGAGAACCCACTCAACTTTACAAAGCTGCTAGAGGAAGTAGGTAGGGAGATCCACTCTCCCCTACCTATTTGCCATTGTTATGGAAGTGCTCCAAAGAATTACACATCTTTGTATAGCTGAAAATATGAATATCATATTTCATTATAAGTGTAGTGATATTTATATAAAACAAATTTCTTTTGTAGATGATTTACTCATGCTTTGTGCTAATGATCCTACATCCATTATAGTACTTTTAACAATACCGTAGAGATTTCAAGAATTTTTAGAACTCAAATTCAGTCCTGGCAAGAGTGTTGTTAATAATCCAAAAATTTATTGGTTATCACATTTATCTATCCCTAAATAGGGATGGCAATGAGCTTGGGCCTAAGGCAGTTTAGTCTGACCCACCCTGACCAGACTTTTTTATTTTTAAAATTTTTTTCAAAATGAAATTATTTTGGGCAAAAATATGTCTTCTTGTTGTTATCTGTTGGGCTTCAGGCTGGGCTTAGACTAATGCCTAATTGCCAAGGCTATTGAGTACTAAAGAAAATTGATAGGAGAATTTGAGACTTCATTTGTTATGGATAAAATTCTAGTGGGGGAGGATATCCAAATTTAAATGGAGCATGATATGTCTTCTTAAGCATTATAGAGGATTGGGGATCAATTTAGCTGGTAGAATGAACAAGATTTTGTTGGTAAAAAGACTATGGAGAATTTGTTGAGATAAAGAAAGCCTATGGGTGAGATAGGTTTACATGTATCATGTTAAGTCAAAAAACATTTGGTCTATTTCTTAGAAAAATTCTCAAGCCTACACCTTTCAACAGATTTTGCACACAAGATCTTCCATGCGCTCTCATATCAAGCATTACATCCACATAAAATTTTGGTTTGATAATTGGCATGTCTTAGGTCCTTTATGTAACGCTCAACTCCTTTCATCTTTCAGAGGATCAATCCCTGAAGAAACTAAAGTGTAGATGCTAATTCGAAGCAACAATTGGCATTGTCCTTTCCATATATGTAGAGGAACTAGATTAGTTGTGAGCATTGGCCAACATACTCTCCAAACCAGGAGCAAGAAGATGAAATCAAATGGGAGATACATAAGTCTCATAAATTTACAAAACAATCTTGTAAACAATTATTTTTTGGTCCTCTTATCAAGTTTCCTCTCATAAGCTAATATAGGGATTAGGTGTAGCTCAAGCATAATCTTTCATATTATAGTTAAAATCATTACAAAAATTGAGAACTAGAGATAGAATCAAGTTTCAAATTCTAAATATAAATTGTCTTTTATGTTCTAGAGAAACTGAAACATGAGATCATATATTCTTCAAGTGTTATCATAATAGATAAATATGGATTTCATTAGTCAACATCTTTGGTCTGCAAGATAGAAATCTAAACTAGATGAATTGCTTAGCTTGGGCTAACAAATTGAGCTGGACTAGTAGAGAGGACCATAAGGTTGTCAAAATTGGATTTACTATATTGGTGAATTATATTTAGAGGATGAGAAACGAAAAAATCTTTAGAAAAGTTGGAGAGTACAAGGAATAAAGTTGGATGAAATTTAGCCGTAAACTAAAGATGTAAGCCATGATCACTACTAATCAACTACTTATCTCCAATCATAATAAGATGCAACTAAGCACAAAAATGTTGTTATTAGGAAGTTTCTACATTTTAGTTAACTAAATTTTGTACAAACTTTACCTTCAAGAGATGTAACTTGAATCACTTTGTAATTCCACCTTTTGAGTGAATTTAGTACCTACATTTTAAAAAAAGAATAAGTTTCCTATGTAATTAAATTACCTTTTCTCTCATCTACCATTCTTTGTGTATGACTTATTAGGTTCCAAAATATATTGGTAATTAATATATATTATAACTCAGAATCATATTTATAATTAGATAACCTAAATTTTTTTAATTATATCATAGATTAATATTACGTCTAGCAACGTGTTATAACCACCTAAATATTAGGAATGTGAAAGTGTTTTTAATGAATCTTTCTATTCATTACTTTTTTTGTATAATTTATGCTTTTCATCACATAATGCTTCAATTAGACATAGATCATGGATTAATATCTATTTTATTTGAGTCCAGTCTTATTAGTTCTCTATCATTGATAATTTGTTATATTATTTTTTTTGGAAAATTAGTAATGTTTCCATTCAAAAACTTGGAAATTATAAAGAAAACCTAAATTCATCCCTAAAAGTTGGAGTATAACATAATAACAAAGTACATATTAAGATAACAATTGTAATGCTTTTTAAATTTTAAAGGATACTATGAATCAAGTAGAGATGAGCATTTTAATCTCAATGTAAACTTCACGTAAAACCCCATCCAAGTGAATTTGTTAAATTGTTCACAATTCCTGAATAAATTGGTATTTTTTATCATCTAAACATAATTAACTAGTATAGCAAAACCAGCCCCAAAAACCTTGCAATGTTCCTTAGTTTTCCATTTCAAACCTATAATCCAAAATAGACATTCCAACTAGTTGAGGCTTTTATCATACAGATCAAATAAGTTGAGAAAGTTTCTCTGTAGTTGACTCGTATGACAACAATTAAAAAAGATGTGATCAAGTGATTCGACTTCATAAGTACATAAAGGACAATTCTTATCTAGAATCTAAAATTTAATGCTATCTCTAGTACCTAACTTTTGAATAGTTGTTAACTGGAGAATGAAAGAAGGAGCATTAGAGGTACCATAACCCCAAATCAATTTATAAAAGGGAAGCTTGATGTGTAGACCAAGAAGCAAATTTTTACAAGAAAGGGCATTAACTATACGTGAGTTATGTAACTCTTATATGACTTCATCCTGTAGACTTTGATCTAGTAAATAATTCGACATAGTGTTTGCAATTAGGTTAATTCCTCTACCTGTGTGATATAGCCAATACTAGTTGTCATTCTATAAAAGTTCTTCCATCATAGTGTTTTCAAGGATCAACCTTCTAATAGTAATGAAATATTGTGTATAGCATAAAGGCCTAACAAACTTCTAATTGTGAAACCATAATTTAGTAGAACTTTAATCTCTAATGTTGTGCTTGATATTAGAATGCAAGACTGACCTGGTATATAAGATTTGTTAAAAAGTATAAGAATAAGTACTTTTTTGAGAGATGGAATAAATTCTTCTTTGTTTGACATGAAACATATGCACCCATTTCACCCAGACTTTCCTTATCATGACGTATTCTCTATAACCGTTTAACTAACAATACTTGGTTCACTCTGTTACTAGAGTTGATTCCCAACCCTCTATTTTGTTTGGGAAGACAAATGACACTCCACTTAACTTTGCAAGTCTTCTTACCACTCGTATTTAGCCCATGCCAAATGAAGTCTCTTATACTTCTATCAATCTTCTTCATCTCCTTTAGGAATAGCTAAGTGAGATAGCCATTAGATGTGTAGATTATTGAAGATTGAAATAGCAAGCTGAAGTCTACCTCTATAAGACAGGAACCTATTGCTCCAAGTTGAAATCCTTTTCTAAGTTTTATCAATAAGAGGTATACATTCAACCTCGTTAAGCTTCCTTATGGAGATAGGAATTCCTAGGTAAATGGTAACTGGTGAATTGATAGATTTACTTCAGTAATCATCCTTAAGGAGTCAGCAGGGCTTGACTTAGACAAATAAGTTTTAAAGATTAAATCTCAGCCCAGAAATTTCTTGAAATCTACTGATAATGATATCTGAAGATTGAATTTTTATCAATACACATGTGCCTCATTCTTTGAAGAACTTTCATAATGATAGTAAAAAGATATAGAGATAATGGGTCACCCTGCCTTATGCTCCTAGCTGTTTGATAAAGATGTGTAGGTTCCCCATTCATTAACACTAAAAAGGATAATATTGATATGCAATAATGAATCCAATTAATAAAGCTACTGTGGTAACTAAAAGCATGAAGAGAATTAATAATGAAACCCCACTCTACAGTATCATAAGCCTTAGTGAAGTTTGTCTTAAAAGCACAACTTCTAACATGTTCCTTTTGTTTATAGTCTCTAAATAGCTCTTGAGTAAGAATTATATTGTCTCCCATACATCTACTTGGAACATATACACCTTGACTAGGATTAATAACAACAGGTAGAGTAATCTTCAATCTGATAGCTAGAATCTTAGAGATAATCTTGTATAACACATTGCAACAGGCAATAGGTCTATAATCATTTAGTATTTTAAGATTATAAATTTTTGGCACCAAATCAAGGAAGGTTTTATTCACTTCTTTGAGTAATTTTCCACTACTAAAGAATTCCTAAACTACTTTGACCACTAAAACTTGTAACATATTCCATTTCTCTTGAAAGATCTTGCTTTAAAACCATCTGGCCCAAGAGACTTATCTGGATAAAAAGAGAACAAGACTTCATTTGTCTCATCACTAATAACTTCCTTGATTAGAGAAGTTTCTTATACATGATTGATTAAACCAGTCATTCAACTAACCAGATTGTTAGGGAGACTTATAATGTATGTAGAGATTTCATATATAGCATAAAAATGGTTTTTGGCCATCCTTTTTAACTTATCCTGATCACTTATGTTAATACCATCTTCATTCTCAAGACTAACAATTTTGCTTATGTATCTTCTGCCTTGAATCATATTGAAAAAATACTTAGTATTGCTGTCTTCATATTACATCCATAAAATTCTCGACATCTATTTTAATTGTTTTCAGTATTCTTCAACAGATTGTAAATAACTACTCAGGTTTGATTTCTCTTTAATTAAGAGAGTGAGATTTGTAGGATCCATAGCCAATTGCTTTTGATTCAAAGATAAATCCTCAAGGGCTTGCACTTTACTAAAATTTAAAGGGTCTGACTTGTGCTTGAGGAGTTTGACACATTCAGATTTAATGAATTTCAACGTTTGAACATGAGAATGAATTAGATTCCTGTAACTTCAAACCAACATCATGTGTAAAATTAATTCAAGCTGAATATGTTTAAGTAAAGAGTTAAAGAACCTAAAAGGAGATCATCTCTTGAATGATTTGTCATTCATTGGTGTATGATCTGAGAATAAAGGTTCCTCAATCTTCACATAGCTTTCTGTCAATTGAGATAACCATCTGATACTAACTAAGCATTTGTCCAACTTTTTAAGAATTAATTTACAACCTTTTTAATGATTACTTCATGTGAATATGGGTCTATAAAAGCTCAAATCAACAATCCAAAAGAAGTTGTCAATGTACCTAATTCTTTAACATAAACATGAGAAACTTTCCTTACACCTAAGGATTTAAAAGGAGATAGTAGACAGTTGAAATCACTTGCACCATCCAAGGTATGGACATATTTGAATCAATAACCTCCAATTCTTTCTATAAGCTATCTCTTTGAAATTCCCAATTACCCGCATACACAACTTTTATTGCAATAGGAATGTCAAAACATCTTAGAACAATCTCACAATGAAGTAATTGATCAGTATAGTACCATTTAGAAATAAAAAAATAGGAAGGATCCATGGCAACTATAACCCTTCCATTAAGGTGTTTTGAATGATTGTTAAGAGTAATTGAATCTACAGGTATGAAATTCAACTAAGTTTGCAACTTCCTTTACTTATCGACCACCTAAGAAATCCACAGAATTCGTACCTCTCTCTCCATTTTTGTTGTCACTTGCCACTGGTTAGACTTATGGCCTTTTTGAAGTTTGTCCTTATCAAGACCTTACTCCCTTGCTGGAGAGCTCCACAGTTATCGCAAGAGTTGGGTCGCACGCATTGGGTATCATCTGTCGCATACTGGAGATCTCCATAACTGTTGCACTCATTCGAGGATGTCAATGTTGTCGTAAGCATCGAGTTTCTCTACGTTTTGTATTATAGGAACAAATAAAGTAATTGATTCTATTATTAAGGTTTGAAAAATATTTTTGAATTGTCATTCTCTATTGGAAAAGGATTTTTTGAATCAATACTAATTGAAAACAACAAAACCTTCTCCCTAATCACTTTAAGGTGATGAATCTTATGTTAATCTCTTAACTACCTTCAAATAGTTTATACTATCTCTAATGAATACTAATCAAGTTATCCTTGACAAGGATATGTTATAGGTATTATCAAAACATAGCAATCCTCATACGAGAAACTTTGATGATCTCAAGTTAAAAAATCATTTATATAATCATTATAATGAAAATTTTCAAAAATATGCAAGCAAACTTATTCTCTAACAAACACCCATCTAATTATTGAAATATCTTTATACTTTAGTTTATAAGATTAACTACTTACTTTATAAGAAAGATACATAACATATGCCAGTCTTTTTATGCTTTATTAATATCCAATCTTAATAGAACAATAATTAAGAAAATTTTAAGGACAATACATAAATATAATATGAATATCATAATTATGATCTCATCATAATTTCATTTGCAATGTATATTTATCTCAAAGAATTTATGTTAGAAATTAATTAATTATGTTAATATGCATAAGATAAAAATTTCCTTTAAATAATTATTTCATAGAAATTAAAAATAATCAATTTACTATAGAGTATAAATCAACAATCTCTCATTTGCACTAAGTCAATCACTTAAATATCTTACACCATATGTCTATATGACAATCATGTTACTACTAGGATAATGGTTTAGTGAGATAATTCTACAATATCTCTATAGTAAACACTTGCTTAAATCTTATAACTTTCTTCTTAATTATCATTATAATTAAGAGAAACTACTTAAATACATACTTAGATCTTTGATGAGATCTTAGCTCTTTTTAAATGCCTAATGGCTTTAACATTCCATATCACATTACTATTTGAATAATACAAGGAACTATATCAAATTCATTAAATAAATTATTAATTCAAATAAGAAATTCTACTAAATGAAAAATGTATTAAGACTTGATTAGCAATTAATGATACAATATAATCTTTTCAATATAAAAATGATATTGTTACAAGTAAAATATACCTTAAATATGACTTATTTTTAAAGTTAATACCTATGTAACCTTGAACTCAAATATTAACTCATCATAAAATAATGGATATCTTAATACTTAAGTATTAAGAATCTCAAATACTAATCACCTTTAGTTTATTATCTATGCATTTAGACTATAATAAGTAAACAACTTTCATGTCTATCTTTATATATCTAATTTCAAATTTTGAGTTGTTAGCTTTTTATATCCGATAAGTTTTATTATCATTTTTTAGCTGATATATGCTTAATTGATTATGAATTTATTCCATAACACTTAATGATTAATGCTAATAAAATTCTTAGGATACTTTAGTTCATATTTGATTTTAGGCACAATTTGAAAGCGAAGGAGCTAAAGTGAGTCGAAAGGACTATATTTGGGTCGTTTATAAAGAATCACACTCATTTGTCTCCATGGAATAAGAAGAAGAAGAAGATTCCAGCAAGAAGAAGACAAGAAAATACAAAAAAATGAAGAGTGAAGAGAGCTTATCACGACCTATATGAGGTTGATGTCTGAGTTCGAGAAGATTGAATCAATAATGGAAATCAATAGTAGAATAAGAGGCTACACTAGCAGAAAAAAATGCCTCAAGAGAAGGAAGAATTAGACAAAAAAGAAGAGGAATCACATCAAGAAAGACAAAAGATGAAAGGAGTTTTAAAGCCAAGCTCAAACGCTAAGCTTGGAGATGTCGTATGCTAATATGCTTTGAACGGTAATTTCGAATCTTCTAGTAAAAAGAGGGATATAAGAAATATATATTGTATCGTATAATATCCTATATTTTTCAATCCTCTTTACATAAAACCAAACTATTATGGAATTCAATTATGGAGATATTCATTAGAGAATTGCATTCCCTATAGATAACTAAGAAAATTTTAGATTCACCATATCAATTCTCATCGAAATGCTTCAAATTTCTTAATGTATGATTTCTGCTTAGATAAAACACTTCTAGTAGTGTTAAATCCAAATTCAATATCAAATACTCAAAAGTATAAATTAGAAATATAAGTGATCTCTATCATATTATATATTGGAAAGAAAAGTTATATGATCGTTTTTCTTCTAATGGCAACTATTATTAATGTACAGTAAATTCCTTCAATTTTCTCCAAATTTATGCTTTTAGTAGGCTAAAATAAGTGAAATAATTATATCAAAGTATTATACCTTTTAGCTCTACTCTATACAACTATTTGCATTATGTTATCAAATAGTTGTAACAGTATTCTTAAAAATTCGATACATTTTGTATATCTATATTATATTGGGATATCTCTAGAACTTTATCACCAAATCCTCTATAAGGATTAATAACAAAATTGCATAACTGACATATAACTCTTCTTAATATGTCCTTAATATTTATTGGGTATGTAATTTCATTGGTTTTATCAAACACAAAAATGCATATAAAATTTCATACATATTGACCAGTGCTGAATAAACTATATGGCAGCATGTTATTTGAGAGCATTATGCTTGTATTTTAGGTATTCTTTTATATAATTTGATTCTTAAAATGATCTATATTTTGTTTCATATCTTATTTAAGCCCCTCAATAGAAAAAGGGTGAATTTGGATCAAATTTGGCAGACTTCAAGAGAAGGGCTCAAAATTCAGCAACAATCTGGTAATGTGTTACTCCTCATGTTCAAAGTTTTCATATTATGTTTGTGAAGGAGATTTTTATCCAAGTAACTTGGCATCAACATGCCCCTATGTTCAGGCTGTTTTCAGGATAAGAGCTTATATTTCTCTAAATGCTTGCGACATCCTACTATGTCCAATCTATATTTTCTAATATGGTAATAATATAAATTTATATTCTTCCCTCGTGTTGGTGGTGATCTATTACATAAAATTTCTAAAAAGGCAGGTGAAGTAATATAGGAGTCCATCATATTATTATATTAAAGTCATGTTAGGAAATAAAATTAAGGCTTCTCATATTTAAAAGGGAGGCAACTAAAAGCAAAAAGGAGATTAGTTTGAATAGTTGAATAATAAAACAACTGCAAATCAAGAGATATGCAACCATAGGAAAGGAAACAAGAAATCCATTAAGATTTACTAAAAAATTTAAAGATTTAAGAACTATGA